>CAXHKU010000637.1:0-126986 GCA_964017125.1 Flabesymbios commensalis
GATCTATCTTTTATCATTTCGATGCTTTTGCTACAACAAAACATCACAGAATCGATTTAAATTGGTATCAAAATGATATTTCCGTGATAATCACCACAGGAGCTGCTGCAAAGAGCCACAATTTTTAAAAAGAGACTAACTTTCTTATTCTTAAACTTTATAATGATATGCGCGAATGAATTTGTGTGGTGAGACCTTAAGGGAAATAAACATGTTTATGTAATATTTTTTTTCAAGTGAGCTAGAAAATACATTCTATTCTGAAATCGAAAAAGAAAACCTTGTCCAATTCCGATGAGCAGAAGGCACACAAACGCAAAATGAACTTCCCCTGTTTATTACTAGATCCCGAGAAATGGCCCGTTTTTCGATATTACAACATAATTTTCCATTTTCATGAAGCATCTGTATGGGATTTTCTATTTTTTCAGAGACTCGTCTTGAAATTGGGCAATGAATGATTTTATTTCTTCAGAGTAGTGATGTACGGACATTATACACACAAACAAAAGAGGTATAAATACCAAAGGACAAGAAAATCAATGCGGGGAAGCGGAAGAACCAAGTTGAACTTACAACTGTTTCAGTGCTATATGGACGAATGCTTTGTATATGGGCCATAATTGAACATTATCGATTTAGTTTCGTTAAATTCGCTAGAAAACATGTCTATATTATATTTTTTTGCTGAATTGGCTGCCTGGTGATAATAAATGAGCAAAATTAATGGTCTAGTAGCAATAAAACATCCCACAGGCGCGAAAATGTGTTTTCTGGAACTATGGCCTTAACGTCTCACCACACATAATACCCGTCCCATAGACTTACATGTATTATGACCCATACGCTCAGGCCTCCCAGCACTCCTAAAATGGGGAAATGTAAATAACCCTATATATCATTTTAACCATCCTGCTGTTCTCTTTCAAAATAAAAAATAAAAAAGGTATGTGAATCTGCTTGCTTTCCTGCTATTTTAGCCTAGAATAAGCTCTTGCCCCACTCTCCCCCGGGCGACCTAGAAAAAAATTGACCTCGTTTTTTAGAAGAGCCTTGTTACAGCCAGCGCAAGGACTTCCTGTTAGATCTATCTTTTATCATTTCGATGCTTTTGCTACAACAAAACATCACAGAATCGATTTAAATTGGTATCAAAATGATATTTCCGTGATAATCACCACAGGAGCTGCTGCAAAGAGCCACAATTTTTAAAAAGAGACTAACTTTCTTATTCTTAAACTTTATAATGATATGCGCGAATGAATTTGTGTGGTGAGACCTTAAGGGAAATAAACATGTTTATGTAATATTTTTTTTCAAGTGAGCTAGAAAATACATTCTATTCTGAAATCGAAAAAGAAAACCTTGTCCAATTCCGATGAGCAGAAGGCACACAAACGCAAAATGAAATTCCCCTGTTTATTACTAGATCCCGAGAAATGGCCCGTTTTTCGATATTACAACATAATTTTCCATTTTCATGAAGCATCTGTATGGGATTTTCTATTTTTTCAGAGACTCGTCTTGAAATTGGGCAATGAATGATTTTATTTCTTCAGAGTAGTGATGTACGGACATTATACACACAAACAAAAGAGGTATAAATACCAAAGGACAAGAAAATCAATGCGGGGAAGCGGAAGAACCAAGTTGAACTTACAACTGTTTCAGTGCTATATGGACGAATGCTTTGTATATGGGCCATAATTGAACATTATCGATTTAGTTTCGTTAAATTCGCTAGAAAACATGTCTATATTATATTTTTTTGCTGAATTGGCTGCCTGGTGATAATAAATGAGCAAAATTAATGGTCTAGTAGCAATAAAACATCCCACAGGCGCGAAAATGTGTTTTCTGGAACTATGGCCTTAACGTCTCACCACACATAATACCCGTCCCATAGACTTACATGTATTATGACCCATACGCTCAGGCCTCCCAGCACTCCTAAAATGGGGAAATGTAAATAACCCTATATATCATTTTAACCATCCTGCTGTTCTCTTTCAAAATAAAAAATAAAAAAGGTATGTGAATCTGCTTGCTTTCCTGCTATTTTAGCCTAGAATAAGCTCTTGCCCCACTCTCCCCCGGGCGACCTAGAAAAAAATTGACCTCGTTTTTTAGAAGAGCCTTGTTACAGCCAGCGCAAGGACTTCCTGTTAGATCTATCTTTTATCATTTCGATGCTTTTGCTACAACAAAACATCACAGAATCGATTTAAATTGGTATCAAAATGATATTTCCGTGATAATCACCACAGGAGCTGCTGCAAAGAGCCACAATTTTTAAAAAGAGACTAACTTTCTTATTCTTAAACTTTATAATGATATGCGCGAATGAATTTGTGTGGTGAGACCTTAAGGGAAATAAACATGTTTATGTAATATTTTTTTTCAAGTGAGCTAGAAAATACATTCTATTCTGAAATCGAAAAAGAAAACCTTGTCCAATTCCGATGAGCAGAAGGCACACAAACGCAAAATGAAATTCCCCTGTTTATTACTAGATCCCGAGAAATGGCCCGTTTTTCGATATTACAACATAATTTTCCATTTTCATGAAGCATCTGTATGGGATTTTCTATTTTTTCAGAGACTCGTCTTGAAATTGGGCAATGAATGATTTTATTTCTTCAGAGTAGTGATGTACGGACATTATACACACAAACAAAAGAGGTATAAATACCAAAGGACAAGAAAATCAATGCGGGGAAGCGGAAGAACCAAGTTGAACTTACAACTGTTTCAGTGCTATATGGACGAATGCTTTGTATATGGGCCATAATTGAACATTATCGATTTAGTTTCGTTAAATTCGCTAGAAAACATGTCTATATTATATTTTTTTGCTGAATTGGCTGCCTGGTGATAATAAATGAGCAAAATTAATGGTCTAGTAGCAATAAAACATCCCACAGGCGCGAAAATGTGTTTTCTGGAACTATGGCCTTAACGTCTCACCACACATAATACCCGTCCCATAGACTTACATGTATTATGACCCATACGCTCAGGCCTCCCAGCACTCCTAAAATGGGGAAATGTAAATAACCCTATATATCATTTTAACCATCCTGCTGTTCTCTTTCAAAATAAAAAATAAAAAAGGTATGTGAATCTGCTTGCTTTCCTGCTATTTTAGCCTAGAATAAGCTCTTGCCCCACTCTCCCCCGGGCGACCTAGAAAAAAATTGACCTCGTTTTTTAGAAGAGCCTTGTTACAGCCAGCGCAAGGACTTCCTGTTAGATCTATCTTTTATCATTTCGATGCTTTTGCTACAACAAAACATCACAGAATCGATTTAAATTGGTATCAAAATGATATTTCCGTGATAATCACCACAGGAGCTGCTGCAAAGAGCCACAATTTTTAAAAAGAGACTAACTTTCTTATTCTTAAACTTTATAATGATATGCGCGAATGAATTTGTGTGGTGAGACCTTAAGGGAAATAAACATGTTTATGTAATATTTTTTTTCAAGTGAGCTAGAAAATACATTCTATTCTGAAATCGAAAAAGAAAACCTTGTCCAATTCCGATGAGCAGAAGGCACACAAACGCAAAATGAAATTCCCCTGTTTATTACTAGATCCCGAGAAATGGCCCGTTTTTCGATATTACAACATAATTTTCCATTTTCATGAAGCATCTGTATGGGATTTTCTATTTTTTCAGAGACTCGTCTTGAAATTGGGCAATGAATGATTTTATTTCTTCAGAGTAGTGATGTACGGACATTATACACACAAACAAAAGAGGTATAAATACCAAAGGACAAGAAAATCAATGCGGGGAAGCGGAAGAACCAAGTTGAACTTACAACTGTTTCAGTGCTATATGGACGAATGCTTTGTATATGGGCCATAATTGAACATTATCGATTTAGTTTCGTTAAATTCGCTAGAAAACATGTCTATATTATATTTTTTTGCTGAATTGGCTGCCTGGTGATAATAAATGAGCAAAATTAATGGTCTAGTAGCAATAAAACATCCCACAGGCGCGAAAATGTGTTTTCTGGAACTATGGCCTTAACGTCTCACCACACATAATACCCGTCCCATAGACTTACATGTATTATGACCCATACGCTCAGGCCTCCCAGCACTCCTAAAATGGGGAAATGTAAATAACCCTATATATCATTTTAACCATCCTGCTGTTCTCTTTCAAAATAAAAAATAAAAAAGGTATGTGAATCTGCTTGCTTTCCTGCTATTTTAGCCTAGAATAAGCTCTTGCCCCACTCTCCCCCGGGCGACCTAGAAAAAAATTGACCTCGTTTTTTAGAAGAGCCTTGTTACAGCCAGCGCAAGGACTTCCTGTTAGATCTATCTTTTATCATTTCGATGCTTTTGCTACAACAAAACATCACAGAATCGATTTAAATTGGTATCAAAATGATATTTCCGTGATAATCACCACAGGAGCTGCTGCAAAGAGCCACAATTTTTAAAAAGAGACTAACTTTCTTATTCTTAAACTTTATAATGATATGCGCGAATGAATTTGTGTGGTGAGACCTTAAGGGAAATAAACATGTTTATGTAATATTTTTTTTCAAGTGAGCTAGAAAATACATTCTATTCTGAAATCGAAAAAGAAAACCTTGTCCAATTCCGATGAGCAGAAGGCACACAAACGCAAAATGAAATTCCCCTGTTTATTACTAGATCCCGAGAAATGGCCCGTTTTTCGATATTACAACATAATTTTCCATTTTCATGAAGCATCTGTATGGGATTTTCTATTTTTTCAGAGACTCGTCTTGAAATTGGGCAATGAATGATTTTATTTCTTCAGAGTAGTGATGTACGGACATTATACACACAAACAAAAGAGGTATAAATACCAAAGGACAAGAAAATCAATGCGGGGAAGCGGAAGAACCAAGTTGAACTTACAACTGTTTCAGTGCTATATGGACGAATGCTTTGTATATGGGCCATAATTGAACATTATCGATTTAGTTTCGTTAAATTCGCTAGAAAACATGTCTATATTATATTTTTTTGCTGAATTGGCTGCCTGGTGATAATAAATGAGCAAAATTAATGGTCTAGTAGCAATAAAACATCCCACAGGCGCGAAAATGTGTTTTCTGGAACTATGGCCTTAACGTCTCACCACACATAATACCCGTCCCATAGACTTACATGTATTATGACCCATACGCTCAGGCCTCCCAGCACTCCTAAAATGGGGAAATGTAAATAACCCTATATATCATTTTAACCATCCTGCTGTTCTCTTTCAAAATAAAAAATAAAAAAGGTATGTGAATCTGCTTGCTTTCCTGCTATTTTAGCCTAGAATAAGCTCTTGCCCCACTCTCCCCCGGGCGACCTAGAAAAAAATTGACCTCGTTTTTTAGAAGAGCCTTGTTACAGCCAGCGCAAGGACTTCCTGTTAGATCTATCTTTTATCATTTCGATGCTTTTGCTACAACAAAACATCACAGAATCGATTTATATTGGTATCAAAATGATATTTCCGTGATAATCACCACAGGAGCTGCTGCAAAGAGCCACAATTTTTAAAAAGAGACTAACTTTCTTATTCTTAAACTTTATAATGATATGCGCGAATGAATTTGTGTGGTGAGACCTTAAGGGAAATAAACATGTTTATGTAATATTTTTTTTCAAGTGAGCTAGAAAATACATTCTATTCTGAAATCGAAAAAGAAAACCTTGTCCAATTCCGATGAGCAGAAGGCACACAAACGCAAAATGAAATTCCCCTGTTTATTACTAGATCCCGAGAAATGGCCCGTTTTTCGATATTACAACATAATTTTCCATTTTCATGAAGCATCTGTATGGGATTTTCTATTTTTTCAGAGACTCGTCTTGAAATTGGGCAATGAATGATTTTATTTCTTCAGAGTAGTGATGTACGGACATTATACACACAAACAAAAGAGGTATAAATACCAAAGGACAAGAAAATCAATGCGGGGAAGCGGAAGAACCAAGTTGAACTTACAACTGTTTCAGTGCTATATGGACGAATGCTTTGTATATGGGCCATAATTGAACATTATCGATTTAGTTTCGTTAAATTCGCTAGAAAACATGTCTATATTATATTTTTTTGCTGAATTGGCTGCCTGGTGATAATAAATGAGCAAAATTAATGGTCTAGTAGCAATAAAACATCCCACAGGCGCGAAAATGTGTTTTCTGGAACTATGGCCTTAACGTCTCACCACACATAATACCCGTCCCATAGACTTACATGTATTATGACCCATACGCTCAGGCCTCCCAGCACTCCTAAAATGGGGAAATGTAAATAACCCTATATATCATTTTAACCATCCTGCTGTTCTCTTTCAAAATAAAAAATAAAAAAGGTATGTGAATCTGCTTGCTTTCCTGCTATTTTAGCCTAGAATAAGCTCTTGCCCCACTCTCCCCCGGGCGACCTAGAAAAAAATTGACCTCGTTTTTTAGAAGAGCCTTGTTACAGCCAGCGCAAGGACTTCCTGTTAGATCTATCTTTTATCATTTCGATGCTTTTGCTACAACAAAACATCACAGAATCGATTTAAATTGGTATCAAAATGATATTTCCGTGATAATCACCACAGGAGCTGCTGCAAAGAGCCACAATTTTTAAAAAGAGACTAACTTTCTTATTCTTAAACTTTATAATGATATGCGCGAATGAATTTGTGTGGTGAGACCTTAAGGGAAATAAACATGTTTATGTAATATTTTTTTTCAAGTGAGCTAGAAAATACATTCTATTCTGAAATCGAAAAAGAAAACCTTGTCCAATTCCGATGAGCAGAAGGCACACAAACGCAAAATGAAATTCCCCTGTTTATTACTAGATCCCGAGAAATGGCCCGTTTTTCGATATTACAACATAATTTTCCATTTTCATGAAGCATCTGTATGGGATTTTCTATTTTTTCAGAGACTCGTCTTGAAATTGGGCAATGAATGATTTTATTTCTTCAGAGTAGTGATGTACGGACATTATACACACAAACAAAAGAGGTATAAATACCAAAGGACAAGAAAATCAATGCGGGGAAGCGGAAGAACCAAGTTGAACTTACAACTGTTTCAGTGCTATATGGACGAATGCTTTGTATATGGGCCATAATTGAACATTATCGATTTAGTTTCGTTAAATTCGCTAGAAAACATGTCTATATTATATTTTTTTGCTGAATTGGCTGCCTGGTGATAATAAATGAGCAAAATTAATGGTCTAGTAGCAATAAAACATCCCACAGGCGCGAAAATGTGTTTTCTGGAACTATGGCCTTAACGTCTCACCACACATAATACCCGTCCCATAGACTTACATGTATTATGACCCATACGCTCAGGCCTCCCAGCACTCCTAAAATGGGGAAATGTAAATAACCCTATATATCATTTTAACCATCCTGCTGTTCTCTTTCAAAATAAAAAATAAAAAAGGTATGTGAATCTGCTTGCTTTCCTGCTATTTTAGCCTAGAATAAGCTCTTGCCCCACTCTCCCCCGGGCGACCTAGAAAAAAATTGACCTCGTTTTTTAGAAGAGCCTTGTTACAGCCAGCGCAAGGACTTCCTGTTAGATCTATCTTTTATCATTTCGATGCTTTTGCTACAACAAAACATCACAGAATCGATTTAAATTGGTATCAAAATGATATTTCCGTGATAATCACCACAGGAGCTGCTGCAAAGAGCCACAATTTTTAAAAAGAGACTAACTTTCTTATTCTTAAACTTTATAATGATATGCGCGAATGAATTTGTGTGGTGAGACCTTAAGGGAAATAAACATGTTTATGTAATATTTTTTTTCAAGTGAGCTAGAAAATACATTCTATTCTGAAATCGAAAAAGAAAACCTTGTCCAATTCCGATGAGCAGAAGGCACACAAACGCAAAATGAAATTCCCCTGTTTATTACTAGATCCCGAGAAATGGCCCGTTTTTCGATATTACAACATAATTTTCCATTTTCATGAAGCATCTGTATGGGATTTTCTATTTTTTCAGAGACTCGTCTTGAAATTGGGCAATGAATGATTTTATTTCTTCAGAGTAGTGATGTACGGACATTATACACACAAACAAAAGAGGTATAAATACCAAAGGACAAGAAAATCAATGCGGGGAAGCGGAAGAACCAAGTTGAACTTACAACTGTTTCAGTGCTATATGGACGAATGCTTTGTATATGGGCCATAATTGAACATTATCGATTTAGTTTCGTTAAATTCGCTAGAAAACATGTCTATATTATATTTTTTTGCTGAATTGGCTGCCTGGTGATAATAAATGAGCAAAATTAATGGTCTAGTAGCAATAAAACATCCCACAGGCGCGAAAATGTGTTTTCTGGAACTATGGCCTTAACGTCTCACCACACATAATACCCGTCCCATAGACTTACATGTATTATGACCCATACGCTCAGGCCTCCCAGCACTCCTAAAATGGGGAAATGTAAATAACCCTATATATCATTTTAACCATCCTGCTGTTCTCTTTCAAAATAAAAAATAAAAAAGGTATGTGAATCTGCTTGCTTTCCTGCTATTTTAGCCTAGAATAAGCTCTTGCCCCACTCTCCCCCGGGCGACCTAGAAAAAAATTGACCTCGTTTTTTAGAAGAGCCTTGTTACAGCCAGCGCAAGGACTTCCTGTTAGATCTATCTTTTATCATTTCGATGCTTTTGCTACAACAAAACATCACAGAATCGATTTAAATTGGTATCAAAATGATATTTCCGTGATAATCACCACAGGAGCTGCTGCAAAGAGCCACAATTTTTAAAAAGAGACTAACTTTCTTATTCTTAAACTTTATAATGATATGCGCGAATGAATTTGTGTGGTGAGACCTTAAGGGAAATAAACATGTTTATGTAATATTTTTTTTCAAGTGAGCTAGAAAATACATTCTATTCTGAAATCGAAAAAGAAAACCTTGTCCAATTCCGATGAGCAGAAGGCACACAAACGCAAAATGAAATTCCCCTGTTTATTACTAGATCCCGAGAAATGGCCCGTTTTTCGATATTACAACATAATTTTCCATTTTCATGAAGCATCTGTATGGGATTTTCTATTTTTTCAGAGACTCGTCTTGAAATTGGGCAATGAATGATTTTATTTCTTCAGAGTAGTGATGTACGGACATTATACACACAAACAAAAGAGGTATAAATACCAAAGGACAAGAAAATCAATGCGGGGAAGCGGAAGAACCAAGTTGAACTTACAACTGTTTCAGTGCTATATGGACGAATGCTTTGTATATGGGCCATAATTGAACATTATCGATTTAGTTTCGTTAAATTCGCTAGAAAACATGTCTATATTATATTTTTTTGCTGAATTGGCTGCCTGGTGATAATAAATGAGCAAAATTAATGGTCTAGTAGCAATAAAACATCCCACAGGCGCGAAAATGTGTTTTCTGGAACTATGGCCTTAACGTCTCACCACACATAATACCCGTCCCATAGACTTACATGTATTATGACCCATACGCTCAGGCCTCCCAGCACTCCTAAAATGGGGAAATGTAAATAACCCTATATATCATTTTAACCATCCTGCTGTTCTCTTTCAAAATAAAAAATAAAAAAGGTATGTGAATCTGCTTGCTTTCCTGCTATTTTAGCCTAGAATAAGCTCTTGCCCCACTCTCCCCCGGGCGACCTAGAAAAAAATTGACCTCGTTTTTTAGAAGAGCCTTGTTACAGCCAGCGCAAGGACTTCCTGTTAGATCTATCTTTTATCATTTCGATGCTTTTGCTACAACAAAACATCACAGAATCGATTTAAATTGGTATCAAAATGATATTTCCGTGATAATCACCACAGGAGCTGCTGCAAAGAGCCACAATTTTTAAAAAGAGACTAACTTTCTTATTCTTAAACTTTATAATGATATGCGCGAATGAATTTGTGTGGTGAGACCTTAAGGGAAATAAACATGTTTATGTAATATTTTTTTTCAAGTGAGCTAGAAAATACATTCTATTCTGAAATCGAAAAAGAAAACCTTGTCCAATTCCGATGAGCAGAAGGCACACAAACGCAAAATGAAATTCCCCTGTTTATTACTAGATCCCGAGAAATGGCCCGTTTTTCGATATTACAACATAATTTTCCATTTTCATGAAGCATCTGTATGGGATTTTCTATTTTTTCAGAGACTCGTCTTGAAATTGGGCAATGAATGATTTTATTTCTTCAGAGTAGTGATGTACGGACATTATACACACAAACAAAAGAGGTATAAATACCAAAGGACAAGAAAATCAATGCGGGGAAGCGGAAGAACCAAGTTGAACTTACAACTGTTTCAGTGCTATATGGACGAATGCTTTGTATATGGGCCATAATTGAACATTATCGATTTAGTTTCGTTAAATTCGCTAGAAAACATGTCTATATTATATTTTTTTGCTGAATTGGCTGCCTGGTGATAATAAATGAGCAAAATTAATGGTCTAGTAGCAATAAAACATCCCACAGGCGCGAAAATGTGTTTTCTGGAACTATGGCCTTAACGTCTCACCACACATAATACCCGTCCCATAGACTTACATGTATTATGACCCATACGCTCAGGCCTCCCAGCACTCCTAAAATGGGGAAATGTAAATAACCCTATATATCATTTTAACCATCCTGCTGTTCTCTTTCAAAATAAAAAATAAAAAAGGTATGTGAATCTGCTTGCTTTCCTGCTATTTTAGCCTAGAATAAGCTCTTGCCCCACTCTCCCCCGGGCGACCTAGAAAAAAATTGACCTCGTTTTTTAGAAGAGCCTTGTTACAGCCAGCGCAAGGACTTCCTGTTAGATCTATCTTTTATCATTTCGATGCTTTTGCTACAACAAAACATCACAGAATCGATTTAAATTGGTATCAAAATGATATTTCCGTGATAATCACCACAGGAGCTGCTGCAAAGAGCCACAATTTTTAAAAAGAGACTAACTTTCTTATTCTTAAACTTTATAATGATATGCGCGAATGAATTTGTGTGGTGAGACCTTAAGGGAAATAAACATGTTTATGTAATATTTTTTTTCAAGTGAGCTAGAAAATACATTCTATTCTGAAATCGAAAAAGAAAACCTTGTCCAATTCCGATGAGCAGAAGGCACACAAACGCAAAATGAAATTCCCCTGTTTATTACTAGATCCCGAGAAATGGCCCGTTTTTCGATATTACAACATAATTTTCCATTTTCATGAAGCATCTGTATGGGATTTTCTATTTTTTCAGAGACTCGTCTTGAAATTGGGCAATGAATGATTTTATTTCTTCAGAGTAGTGATGTACGGACATTATACACACAAACAAAAGAGGTATAAATACCAAAGGACAAGAAAATCAATGCGGGGAAGCGGAAGAACCAAGTTGAACTTACAACTGTTTCAGTGCTATATGGACGAATGCTTTGTATATGGGCCATAATTGAACATTATCGATTTAGTTTCGTTAAATTCGCTAGAAAACATGTCTATATTATATTTTTTTGCTGAATTGGCTGCCTGGTGATAATAAATGAGCAAAATTAATGGTCTAGTAGCAATTAAACATCCCACAGGCGCGAAAATGTGTTTTCTGGAACTATGGCCTTAACGTCTCACCACACATAATACCCGTCCCATAGACTTACATGTATTATGACCCATACGCTCAGGCCTCCCAGCACTCCTAAAATGGGGAAATGTAAATAACCCTATATATCATTTTAACCATCCTGCTGTTCTCTTTCAAAATAAAAAATAAAAAAGGTATGTGAATCTGCTTGCTTTCCTGCTATTTTAGCCTAGAATAAGCTCTTGCCCCACTCTCCCCCGGGCGACCTAGAAAAAAATTGACCTCGTTTTTTAGAAGAGCCTTGTTACAGCCAGCGCAAGGACTTCCTGTTAGATCTATCTTTTATCATTTCGATGCTTTTGCTACAACAAAACATCACAGAATCGATTTAAATTGGTATCAAAAATGATATTTCCGTGATAATCACCACAGGAGCTGCTGCAAAGAGCCACAATTTTTAAAAAGAGACTAACTTTCTTATTCTTAAACTTTATAATGATATGCGCGAATGAATTTGTGTGGTGAGACCTTAAGGGAAATAAACATGTTTATGTAATATTTTTTTTCAAGTGAGCTAGAAAATACATTCTATTCTGAAATCGAAAAAGAAAACCTTGTCCAATTCCGATGAGCAGAAGGCACACAAACGCAAAATGAAATTCCCCTGTTTATTACTAGATCCCGAGAAATGGCCCGTTTTTCGATATTACAACATAATTTTCCATTTTCATGAAGCATCTGTATGGGATTTTCTATTTTTTCAGAGACTCGTCTTGAAATTGGGCAATGAATGATTTTATTTCTTCAGAGTAGTGATGTACGGACATTATACACACAAACAAAAGAGGTATAAATACCAAAGGACAAGAAAATCAATGCGGGGAAGCGGAAGAACCAAGTTGAACTTACAACTGTTTCAGTGCTATATGGACGAATGCTTTGTATATGGGCCATAATTGAACATTATCGATTTAGTTTCGTTAAATTCGCTAGAAAACATGTCTATATTATATTTTTTTGCTGAATTGGCTGCCTGGTGATAATAAATGAGCAAAATTAATGGTCTAGTAGCAATAAAACATCCCACAGGCGCGAAAATGTGTTTTCTGGAACTATGGCCTTAACGTCTCACCACACATAATACCCGTCCCATAGACTTACATGTATTATGACCCATACGCTCAGGCCTCCCAGCACTCCTAAAATGGGGAAATGTAAATAACCCTATATATCATTTTAACCATCCTGCTGTTCTCTTTCAAAATAAAAAATAAAAAAGGTATGTGAATCTGCTTGCTTTCCTGCTATTTTAGCCTAGAATAAGCTCTTGCCCCACTCTCCCCCGGGCGACCTAGAAAAAAATTGACCTCGTTTTTTAGAAGAGCCTTGTTACAGCCAGCGCAAGGACTTCCTGTTAGATCTATCTTTTATCATTTCGATGCTTTTGCTACAACAAAACATCACAGAATCGATTTAAATTGGTATCAAAATGATATTTCCGTGATAATCACCACAGGAGCTGCTGCAAAGAGCCACAATTTTTAAAAAGAGACTAACTTTCTTATTCTTAAACTTTATAATGATATGCGCGAATGAATTTGTGTGGTGAGACCTTAAGGGAAATAAACATGTTTATGTAATATTTTTTTTCAAGTGAGCTAGAAAATACATTCTATTCTGAAATCGAAAAAGAAAACCTTGTCCAATTCCGATGAGCAGAAGGCACACAAACGCAAAATGAAATTCCCCTGTTTATTACTAGATCCCGAGAAATGGCCCGTTTTTCGATATTACAACATAATTTTCCATTTTCATGAAGCATCTGTATGGGATTTTCTATTTTTTCAGAGACTCGTCTTGAAATTGGGCAATGAATGATTTTATTTCTTCAGAGTAGTGATGTACGGACATTATACACACAAACAAAAGAGGTATAAATACCAAAGGACAAGAAAATCAATGCGGGGAAGCGGAAGAACCAAGTTGAACTTACAACTGTTTCAGTGCTATATGGACGAATGCTTTGTATATGGGCCATAATTGAACATTATCGATTTAGTTTCGTTAAATTCGCTAGAAAACATGTCTATATTATATTTTTTTGCTGAATTGGCTGCCTGGTGATAATAAATGAGCAAAATTAATGGTCTAGTAGCAATAAAACATCCCACAGGCGCGAAAATGTGTTTTCTGGAACTATGGCCTTAAGGGAAATAAACATGTTTATGTAATATTTTTTTTCAAGTGAGCTAGAAAATACATTCTATTCTGAAATCGAAAAAGAAAACCTTGTCCAATTCCGATGAGCAGAAGGCACACAAACG
The DNA here is from genome assembly GCA_964017125.1 of Flabesymbios commensalis. Classification (NCBI taxonomy): domain Eukaryota; kingdom Metazoa; phylum Annelida; class Polychaeta; order Terebellida; family Flabelligeridae; genus Flabesymbios; species Flabesymbios commensalis. The sequence goes on from CAXHKU010000637.1 coordinate 13,917, forward strand.
CAAAATGAAATTCCCCTGTTTATTACTAGATCCCGAGAAATGGCCCGTTTTTCGATATTACAACATAATTTTCCATTTTCATGAAGCATCTGTATGGGATTTTCTATTTTTTCAGAGACTCGTCTTGAAATTGGGCAATGAATGATTTTATTTCTTCAGAGTAGTGATGTACGGACATTATACACACAAACAAAAGAGGTATAAATACCAAAGGACAAGAAAATCAATGCGGGGAAGCGGAAGAACCAAGTTGAACTTACAACTGTTTCAGTGCTATATGGACGAATGCTTTGTATATGGGCCATAATTGAACATTATCGATTTAGTTTCGTTAAATTCGCTAGAAAACATGTCTATATTATATTTTTTTGCTGAATTGGCTGCCTGGTGATAATAAATGAGCAAAATTAATGGTCTAGTAGCAATAAAACATCCCACAGGCGCGAAAATGTGTTTTCTGGAACTATGGCCTTAACGTCTCACCACACATAATACCCGTCCCATAGACTTACATGTATTATGACCCATACGCTCAGGCCTCCCAGCACTCCTAAAATGGGGAAATGTAAATAACCCTATATATCATTTTAACCATCCTGCTGTTCTCTTTCAAAATAAAAAATAAAAAAGGTATGTGAATCTGCTTGCTTTCCTGCTATTTTAGCCTAGAATAAGCTCTTGCCCCACTCTCCCCCGGGCGACCTAGAAAAAAATTGACCTCGTTTTTTAGAAGAGCCTTGTTACAGCCAGCGCAAGGACTTCCTGTTAGATCTATCTTTTATCATTTCGATGCTTTTGCTACAACAAAACATCACAGAATCGATTTAAATTGGTATCAAAATGATATTTCCGTGATAATCACCACAGGAGCTGCTGCAAAGAGCCACAATTTTTAAAAAGAGACTAACTTTCTTATTCTTAAACTTTATAATGATATGCGCGAATGAATTTGTGTGGTGAGACCTTAAGGGAAATAAACATGTTTATGTAATATTTTTTTTCAAGTGAGCTAGAAAATACATTCTATTCTGAAATCGAAAAAGAAAACCTTGTCCAATTCCGATGAGCAGAAGGCACACAAACGCAAAATGAAATTCCCCTGTTTATTACTAGATCCCGAGAAATGGCCCGTTTTTCGATATTACAACATAATTTTCCATTTTCATGAAGCATCTGTATGGGATTTTCTATTTTTTCAGAGACTCGTCTTGAAATTGGGCAATGAATGATTTTATTTCTTCAGAGTAGTGATGTACGGACATTATACACACAAACAAAAGAGGTATAAATACCAAAGGACAAGAAAATCAATGCGGGGAAGCGGAAGAACCAAGTTGAACTTACAACTGTTTCAGTGCTATATGGACGAATGCTTTGTATATGGGCCATAATTGAACATTATCGATTTAGTTTCGTTAAATTCGCTAGAAAACATGTCTATATTATATTTTTTTGCTGAATTGGCTGCCTGGTGATAATAAATGAGCAAAATTAATGGTCTAGTAGCAATAAAACATCCCACAGGCGCGAAAATGTGTTTTCTGGAACTATGGCCTTAACGTCTCACCACACATAATACCCGTCCCATAGACTTACATGTATTATGACCCATACGCTCAGGCCTCCCAGCACTCCTAAAATGGGGAAATGTAAATAACCCTATATATCATTTTAACCATCCTGCTGTTCTCTTTCAAAATAAAAAATAAAAAAGGTATGTGAATCTGCTTGCTTTCCTGCTATTTTAGCCTAGAATAAGCTCTTGCCCCACTCTCCCCCGGGCGACCTAGAAAAAAATTGACCTCGTTTTTTAGAAGAGCCTTGTTACAGCCAGCGCAAGGACTTCCTGTTAGATCTATCTTTTATCATTTCGATGCTTTTGCTACAACAAAACATCACAGAATCGATTTAAATTGGTATCAAAATGATATTTCCGTGATAATCACCACAGGAGCTGCTGCAAAGAGCCACAATTTTTAAAAAGAGACTAACTTTCTTATTCTTAAACTTTATAATGATATGCGCGAATGAATTTGTGTGGTGAGACCTTAAGGGAAATAAACATGTTTATGTAATATTTTTTTTCAAGTGAGCTAGAAAATACATTCTATTCTGAAATCGAAAAAGAAAACCTTGTCCAATTCCGATGAGCAGAAGGCACACAAACGCAAAATGAAATTCCCCTGTTTATTACTAGATCCCGAGAAATGGCCCGTTTTTCGATATTACAACATAATTTTCCATTTTCATGAAGCATCTGTATGGGATTTTCTATTTTTTCAGAGACTCGTCTTGAAATTGGGCAATGAATGATTTTATTTCTTCAGAGTAGTGATGTACGGACATTATACACACAAACAAAAGAGGTATAAATACCAAAGGACAAGAAAATCAATGCGGGGAAGCGGAAGAACCAAGTTGAACTTACAACTGTTTCAGTGCTATATGGACGAATGCTTTGTATATGGGCCATAATTGAACATTATCGATTTAGTTTCGTTAAATTCGCTAGAAAACATGTCTATATTATATTTTTTTGCTGAATTGGCTGCCTGGTGATAATAAATGAGCAAAATTAATGGTCTAGTAGCAATAAAACATCCCACAGGCGCGAAAATGTGTTTTCTGGAACTATGGCCTTAACGTCTCACCACACATAATACCCGTCCCATAGACTTACATGTATTATGACCCATACGCTCAGGCCTCCCAGCACTCCTAAAATGGGGAAATGTAAATAACCCTATATATCATTTTAACCATCCTGCTGTTCTCTTTCAAAATAAAAAATAAAAAAGGTATGTGAATCTGCTTGCTTTCCTGCTATTTTAGCCTAGAATAAGCTCTTGCCCCACTCTCCCCCGGGCGACCTAGAAAAAAATTGACCTCGTTTTTTAGAAGAGCCTTGTTACAGCCAGCGCAAGGACTTCCTGTTAGATCTATCTTTTATCATTTCGATGCTTTTGCTACAACAAAACATCACAGAATCGATTTAAATTGGTATCAAAATGATATTTCCGTGATAATCACCACAGGAGCTGCTGCAAAGAGCCACAATTTTTAAAAAGAGACTAACTTTCTTATTCTTAAACTTTATAATGATATGCGCGAATGAATTTGTGTGGTGAGACCTTAAGGGAAATAAACATGTTTATGTAATATTTTTTTTCAAGTGAGCTAGAAAATACATTCTATTCTGAAATCGAAAAAGAAAACCTTGTCCAATTCCGATGAGCAGAAGGCACACAAACGCAAAATGAAATTCCCCTGTTTATTACTAGATCCCGAGAAATGGCCCGTTTTTCGATATTACAACATAATTTTCCATTTTCATGAAGCATCTGTATGGGATTTTCTATTTTTTCAGAGACTCGTCTTGAAATTGGGCAATGAATGATTTTATTTCTTCAGAGTAGTGATGTACGGACATTATACACACAAACAAAAGAGGTATAAATACCAAAGGACAAGAAAATCAATGCGGGGAAGCGGAAGAACCAAGTTGAACTTACAACTGTTTCAGTGCTATATGGACGAATGCTTTGTATATGGGCCATAATTGAACATTATCGATTTAGTTTCGTTAAATTCGCTAGAAAACATGTCTATATTATATTTTTTTGCTGAATTGGCTGCCTGGTGATAATAAATGAGCAAAATTAATGGTCTAGTAGCAATAAAACATCCCACAGGCGCGAAAATGTGTTTTCTGGAACTATGGCCTTAACGTCTCACCACACATAATACCCGTCCCATAGACTTACATGTATTATGACCCATACGCTCAGGCCTCCCAGCACTCCTAAAATGGGGAAATGTAAATAACCCTATATATCATTTTAACCATCCTGCTGTTCTCTTTCAAAATAAAAAATAAAAAAGGTATGTGAATCTGCTTGCTTTCCTGCTATTTTAGCCTAGAATAAGCTCTTGCCCCACTCTCCCCCGGGCGACCTAGAAAAAAATTGACCTCGTTTTTTAGAAGAGCCTTGTTACAGCCAGCGCAAGGACTTCCTGTTAGATCTATCTTTTATCATTTCGATGCTTTTGCTACAACAAAACATCACAGAATCGATTTAAATTGGTATCAAAATGATATTTCCGTGATAATCACCACAGGAGCTGCTGCAAAGAGCCACAATTTTTAAAAAGAGACTAACTTTCTTATTCTTAAACTTTATAATGATATGCGCGAATGAATTTGTGTGGTGAGACCTTAAGGGAAATAAACATGTTTATGTAATATTTTTTTTCAAGTGAGCTAGAAAATACATTCTATTCTGAAATCGAAAAAGAAAACCTTGTCCAATTCCGATGAGCAGAAGGCACACAAACGCAAAATGAAATTCCCCTGTTTATTACTAGATCCCGAGAAATGGCCCGTTTTTCGATATTACAACATAATTTTCCATTTTCATGAAGCATCTGTATGGGATTTTCTATTTTTTCAGAGACTCGTCTTGAAATTGGGCAATGAATGATTTTATTTCTTCAGAGTAGTGATGTACGGACATTATACACACAAACAAAAGAGGTATAAATACCAAAGGACAAGAAAATCAATGCGGGGAAGCGGAAGAACCAAGTTGAACTTACAACTGTTTCAGTGCTATATGGACGAATGCTTTGTATATGGGCCATAATTGAACATTATCGATTTAGTTTCGTTAAATTCGCTAGAAAACATGTCTATATTATATTTTTTTGCTGAATTGGCTGCCTGGTGATAATAAATGAGCAAAATTAATGGTCTAGTAGCAATAAAACATCCCACAGGCGCGAAAATGTGTTTTCTGGAACTATGGCCTTAACGTCTCACCACACATAATACCCGTCCCATAGACTTACATGTATTATGACCCATACGCTCAGGCCTCCCAGCACTCCTAAAATGGGGAAATGTAAATAACCCTATATATCATTTTAACCATCCTGCTGTTCTCTTTCAAAATAAAAAATAAAAAAGGTATGTGAATCTGCTTGCTTTCCTGCTATTTTAGCCTAGAATAAGCTCTTGCCCCACTCTCCCCCGGGCGACCTAGAAAAAAATTGACCTCGTTTTTTAGAAGAGCCTTGTTACAGCCAGCGCAAGGACTTCCTGTTAGATCTATCTTTTATCATTTCGATGCTTTTGCTACAACAAAACATCACAGAATCGATTTAAATTGGTATCAAAATGATATTTCCGTGATAATCACCACAGGAGCTGCTGCAAAGAGCCACAATTTTTAAAAAGAGACTAACTTTCTTATTCTTAAACTTTATAATGATATGCGCGAATGAATTTGTGTGGTGAGACCTTAAGGGAAATAAACATGTTTATGTAATATTTTTTTTCAAGTGAGCTAGAAAATACATTCTATTCTGAAATCGAAAAAGAAAACCTTGTCCAATTCCGATGAGCAGAAGGCACACAAACGCAAAATGAAATTCCCCTGTTTATTACTAGATCCCGAGAAATGGCCCGTTTTTCGATATTACAACATAATTTTCCATTTTCATGAAGCATCTGTATGGGATTTTCTATTTTTTCAGAGACTCGTCTTGAAATTGGGCAATGAATGATTTTATTTCTTCAGAGTAGTGATGTACGGACATTATACACACAAACAAAAGAGGTATAAATACCAAAGGACAAGAAAATCAATGCGGGGAAGCGGAAGAACCAAGTTGAACTTACAACTGTTTCAGTGCTATATGGACGAATGCTTTGTATATGGGCCATAATTGAACATTATCGATTTAGTTTCGTTAAATTCGCTAGAAAACATGTCTATATTATATTTTTTTGCTGAATTGGCTGCCTGGTGATAATAAATGAGCAAAATTAATGGTCTAGTAGCAATAAAACATCCCACAGGCGCGAAAATGTGTTTTCTGGAACTATGGCCTTAACGTCTCACCACACATAATACCCGTCCCATAGACTTACATGTATTATGACCCATACGCTCAGGCCTCCCAGCACTCCTAAAATGGGGAAATGTAAATAACCCTATATATCATTTTAACCATCCTGCTGTTCTCTTTCAAAATAAAAAATAAAAAAGGTATGTGAATCTGCTTGCTTTCCTGCTATTTTAGCCTAGAATAAGCTCTTGCCCCACTCTCCCCCGGGCGACCTAGAAAAAAATTGACCTCGTTTTTTAGAAGAGCCTTGTTACAGCCAGCGCAAGGACTTCCTGTTAGATCTATCTTTTATCATTTCGATGCTTTTGCTACAACAAAACATCACAGAATCGATTTAAATTGGTATCAAAATGATATTTCCGTGATAATCACCACAGGAGCTGCTGCAAAGAGCCACAATTTTTAAAAAGAGACTAACTTTCTTATTCTTAAACTTTATAATGATATGCGCGAATGAATTTGTGTGGTGAGACCTTAAGGGAAATAAACATGTTTATGTAATATTTTTTTTCAAGTGAGCTAGAAAATACATTCTATTCTGAAATCGAAAAAGAAAACCTTGTCCAATTCCGATGAGCAGAAGGCACACAAACGCAAAATGAAATTCCCCTGTTTATTACTAGATCCCGAGAAATGGCCCGTTTTTCGATATTACAACATAATTTTCCATTTTCATGAAGCATCTGTATGGGATTTTCTATTTTTTCAGAGACTCGTCTTGAAATTGGGCAATGAATGATTTTATTTCTTCAGAGTAGTGATGTACGGACATTATACACACAAACAAAAGAGGTATAAATACCAAAGGACAAGAAAATCAATGCGGGGAAGCGGAAGAACCAAGTTGAACTTACAACTGTTTCAGTGCTATATGGACGAATGCTTTGTATATGGGCCATAATTGAACATTATCGATTTAGTTTCGTTAAATTCGCTAGAAAACATGTCTATATTATATTTTTTTGCTGAATTGGCTGCCTGGTGATAATAAATGAGCAAAATTAATGGTCTAGTAGCAATAAAACATCCCAGAGGCGCGAAAATGTGTTTTCTGGAACTATGGCCTTAACGTCTCACCACACATAATACCCGTCCCATAGACTTACATGTATTATGACCCATACGCTCAGGCCTCCCAGCACTCCTAAAATGGGGAAATGTAAATAACCCTATATATCATTTTAACCATCCTGCTGTTCTCTTTCAAAATAAAAAATAAAAAAGGTATGTGAATCTGCTTGCTTTCCTGCTATTTTAGCCTAGAATAAGCTCTTGCCCCACTCTCCCCCGGGCGACCTAGAAAAAAATTGACCTCGTTTTTTAGAAGAGCCTTGTTACAGCCAGCGCAAGGACTTCCTGTTAGATCTATCTTTTATCATTTCGATGCTTTTGCTACAACAAAACATCACAGAATCGATTTAAATTGGTATCAAAATGATATTTCCGTGATAATCACCACAGGAGCTGCTGCAAAGAGCCACAATTTTTAAAAAGAGACTAACTTTCTTATTCTTAAACTTTATAATGATATGCGCGAATGAATTTGTGTGGTGAGACCTTAAGGGAAATAAACATGTTTATGTAATATTTTTTTTCAAGTGAGCTAGAAAATACATTCTATTCTGAAATCGAAAAAGAAAACCTTGTCCAATTCCGATGAGCAGAAGGCACACAAACGCAAAATGAAATTCCCCTGTTTATTACTAGATCCCGAGAAATGGCCCGTTTTTCGATATTACAACATAATTTTCCATTTTCATGAAGCATCTGTATGGGATTTTCTATTTTTTCAGAGACTCGTCTTGAAATTGGGCAATGAATGATTTTATTTCTTCAGAGTAGTGATGTACGGACATTATACACACAAACAAAAGAGGTATAAATACCAAAGGACAAGAAAATCAATGCGGGGAAGCGGAAGAACCAAGTTGAACTTACAACTGTTTCAGTGCTATATGGACGAATGCTTTGTATATGGGCCATAATTGAACATTATCGATTTAGTTTCGTTAAATTCGCTAGAAAACATGTCTATGTTATATTTTTTTGCTGAATTGGCTGCCTGGTGATAATAAATGAGCAAAATTAATGGTCTAGTAGCAATAAAACATCCCAGAGGCGCGAAAATGTGTTTTCTGGAACTATGGCCTTAACGTCTCACCACACATAATACCCGTCCCATAGACTTACATGTATTATGACCCATACGCTCAGGCCTCCCAGCACTCCTAAAATGGGGAAATGTAAATAACCCTATATATCATTTTAACCATCCTGCTGTTCTCTTTCAAAATAAAAAATAAAAAAGGTATGTGAATCTGCTTGCTTTCCTGCTATTTTAGCCTAGAATAAGCTCTTGCCCCACTCTCCCCCGGGCGACCTAGAAAAAAATTGACCTCGTTTTTTAGAAGAGCCTTGTTACAGCCAGCGCAAGGACTTCCTGTTAGATCTATCTTTTATCATTTCGATGCTTTTGCTACAACAAAACATCACAGAATCGATTTAAATTGGTATCAAAATGATATTTCCGTGATAATCACCACAGGAGCTGCTGCAAAGAGCCACAATTTTTAAAAAGAGACTAACTTTCTTATTCTTAAACTTTATAATGATATGCGCGAATGAATTTGTGTGGTGAGACCTTAAGGGAAATAAACATGTTTATGTAATATTTTTTTTCAAGTGAGCTAGAAAATACATTCTATTCTGAAATCGAAAAAGAAAACCTTGTCCAATTCCGATGAGCAGAAGGCACACAAACGCAAAATGAAATTCCCCTGTTTATTACTAGATCCCGAGAAATGGCCCGTTTTTCGATATTACAACATAATTTTCCATTTTCATGAAGCATCTGTATGGGATTTTCTATTTTTTCAGAGACTCGTCTTGAAATTGGGCAATGAATGATTTTATTTCTTCAGAGTAGTGATGTACGGACATTATACACACAAACAAAAGAGGTATAAATACCAAAGGACAAGAAAATCAATGCGGGGAAGCGGAAGAACCAAGTTGAACTTACAACTGTTTCAGTGCTATATGGACGAATGCTTTGTATATGGGCCATAATTGAACATTATCGATTTAGTTTCGTTAAATTCGCTAGAAAACATGTCTATATTATATTTTTTTGCTGAATTGGCTGCCTGGTGATAATAAATGAGCAAAATTAATGGTCTAGTAGCAATAAAACATCCCACAGGCGCGAAAATGTGTTTTCTGGAACTATGGCCTTAACGTCTCACCACACATAATACCCGTCCCATAGACTTACATGTATTATGACCCATACGCTCAGGCCTCCCAGCACTCCTAAAATGGGGAAATGTAAATAACCCTATATATCATTTTAACCATCCTGCTGTTCTCTTTCAAAATAAAAAATAAAAAAGGTATGTGAATCTGCTTGCTTTCCTGCTATTTTAGCCTAGAATAAGCTCTTGCCCCACTCTCCCCCGGGCGACCTAGAAAAAAATTGACCTCGTTTTTTAGAAGAGCCTTGTTACAGCCAGCGCAAGGACTTCCTGTTAGATCTATCTTTTATCATTTCGATGCTTTTGCTACAACAAAACATCACAGAATCGATTTAAATTGGTATCAAAATGATATTTCCGTGATAATCACCACAGGAGCTGCTGCAAAGAGCCACAATTTTTAAAAAGAGACTAACTTTCTTATTCTTAAACTTTATAATGATATGCGCGAATGAATTTGTGTGGTGAGACCTTAAGGGAAATAAACATGTTTATGTAATATTTTTTTTCAAGTGAGCTAGAAAATACATTCTATTCTGAAATCGAAAAAGAAAACCTTGTCCAATTCCGATGAGCAGAAGGCACACAAACGCAAAATGAAATTCCCCTGTTTATTACTAGATCCCGAGAAATGGCCCGTTTTTCGATATTACAACATAATTTTCCATTTTCATGAAGCATCTGTATGGGATTTTCTATTTTTTCAGAGACTCGTCTTGAAATTGGGCAATGAATGATTTTATTTCTTCAGAGTAGTGATGTACGGACATTATACACACAAACAAAAGAGGTATAAATACCAAAGGACAAGAAAATCAATGCGGGGAAGCGGAAGAACCAAGTTGAACTTACAACTGTTTCAGTGCTATATGGACGAATGCTTTGTATATGGGCCATAATTGAACATTATCGATTTAGTTTCGTTAAATTCGCTAGAAAACATGTCTATATTATATTTTTTTGCTGAATTGGCTGCCTGGTGATAATAAATGAGCAAAATTAATGGTCTAGTAGCAATAAAACATCCCACAGGCGCGAAAATGTGTTTTCTGGAACTATGGCCTTAACGTCTCACCACACATAATACCCGTCCCATAGACTTACATGTATTATGACCCATACGCTCAGGCCTCCCAGCACTCCTAAAATGGGGAAATGTAAATAACCCTATATATCATTTTAACCATCCTGCTGTTCTCTTTCAAAATAAAAAATAAAAAAGGTATGTGAATCTGCTTGCTTTCCTGCTATTTTAGCCTAGAATAAGCTCTTGCCCCACTCTCCCCCGGGCGACCTAGAAAAAAATTGACCTCGTTTTTTAGAAGAGCCTTGTTACAGCCAGCGCAAGGACTTCCTGTTAGATCTATCTTTTATCATTTCGATGCTTTTGCTACAACAAAACATCACAGAATCGATTTAAATTGGTATCAAAATGATATTTCCGTGATAATCACCACAGGAGCTGCTGCAAAGAGCCACAATTTTTAAAAAGAGACTAACTTTCTTATTCTTAAACTTTATAATGATATGCGCGAATGAATTTGTGTGGTGAGACCTTAAGGGAAATAAACATGTTTATGTAATATTTTTTTTCAAGTGAGCTAGAAAATACATTCTATTCTGAAATCGAAAAAGAAAACCTTGTCCAATTCCGATGAGCAGAAGGCACACAAACGCAAAATGAAATTCCCCTGTTTATTACTAGATCCCGAGAAATGGCCCGTTTTTCGATATTACAACATAATTTTCCATTTTCATGAAGCATCTGTATGGGATTTTCTATTTTTTCAGAGACTCGTCTTGAAATTGGGCAATGAATGATTTTATTTCTTCAGAGTAGTGATGTACGGACATTATACACACAAACAAAAGAGGTATAAATACCAAAGGACAAGAAAATCAATGCGGGGAAGCGGAAGAACCAAGTTGAACTTACAACTGTTTCAGTGCTATATGGACGAATGCTTTGTATATGGGCCATAATTGAACATTATCGATTTAGTTTCGTTAAATTCGCTAGAAAACATGTCTATATTATATTTTTTTGCTGAATTGGCTGCCTGGTGATAATAAATGAGCAAAATTAATGGTCTAGTAGCAATAAAACATCCCACAGGCGCGAAAATGTGTTTTCTGGAACTATGGCCTTAACGTCTCACCACACATAATACCCGTCCCATAGACTTACATGTATTATGACCCATACGCTCAGGCCTCCCAGCACTCCTAAAATGGGGAAATGTAAATAACCCTATATATCATTTTAACCATCCTGCTGTTCTCTTTCAAAATAAAAAATAAAAAAGGTATGTGAATCTGCTTGCTTTCCTGCTATTTTAGCCTAGAATAAGCTCTTGCCCCACTCTCCCCCGGGCGACCTAGAAAAAAATTGACCTCGTTTTTTAGAAGAGCCTTGTTACAGCCAGCGCAAGGACTTCCTGTTAGATCTATCTTTTATCATTTCGATGCTTTTGCTACAACAAAACATCACAGAATCGATTTAAATTGGTATCAAAATGATATTTCCGTGATAATCACCACAGGAGCTGCTGCAAAGAGCCACAATTTTTAAAAAGAGACTAACTTTCTTATTCTTAAACTTTATAATGATATGCGCGAATGAATTTGTGTGGTGAGACCTTAAGGGAAATAAACATGTTTATGTAATATTTTTTTTCAAGTGAGCTAGAAAATACATTCTATTCTGAAATCGAAAAAGAAAACCTTGTCCAATTCCGATGAGCAGAAGGCACACAAACGCAAAATGAAATTCCCCTGTTTATTACTAGATCCCGAGAAATGGCCCGTTTTTCGATATTACAACATAATTTTCCATTTTCATGAAGCATCTGTATGGGATTTTCTATTTTTTCAGAGACTCGTCTTGAAATTGGGCAATGAATGATTTTATTTCTTCAGAGTAGTGATGTACGGACATTATACACACAAACAAAAGAGGTATAAATACCAAAGGACAAGAAAATCAATGCGGGGAAGCGGAAGAACCAAGTTGAACTTACAACTGTTTCAGTGCTATATGGACGAATGCTTTGTATATGGGCCATAATTGAACATTATCGATTTAGTTTCGTTAAATTCGCTAGAAAACATGTCTATATTATATTTTTTTGCTGAATTGGCTGCCTGGTGATAATAAATGAGCAAAATTAATGGTCTAGTAGCAATAAAACATCCCACAGGCGCGAAAATGTGTTTTCTGGAACTATGGCCTTAACGTCTCACCACACATAATACCCGTCCCATAGACTTACATGTATTATGACCCATACGCTCAGGCCTCCCAGCACTCCTAAAATGGGGAAATGTAAATAACCCTATATATCATTTTAACCATCCTGCTGTTCTCTTTCAAAATAAAAAATAAAAAAGGTATGTGAATCTGCTTGCTTTCCTGCTATTTTAGCCTAGAATAAGCTCTTGCCCCACTCTCCCCCGGGCGACCTAGAAAAAAATTGACCTCGTTTTTTAGAAGAGCCTTGTTACAGCCAGCGCAAGGACTTCCTGTTAGATCTATCTTTTATCATTTCGATGCTTTTGCTACAACAAAACATCACAGAATCGATTTAAATTGGTATCAAAATGATATTTCCGTGATAATCACCACAGGAGCTGCTGCAAAGAGCCACAATTTTTAAAAAGAGACTAACTTTCTTATTCTTAAACTTTATAATGATATGCGCGAATGAATTTGTGTGGTGAGACCTTAAGGGAAATAAACATGTTTATGTAATATTTTTTTTCAAGTGAGCTAGAAAATACATTCTATTCTGAAATCGAAAAAGAAAACCTTGTCCAATTCCGATGAGCAGAAGGCACACAAACGCAAAATGAAATTCCCCTGTTTATTACTAGATCCCGAGAAATGGCCCGTTTTTCGATATTACAACATAATTTTCCATTTTCATGAAGCATCTGTATGGGATTTTCTATTTTTTCAGAGACTCGTCTTGAAATTGGGCAATGAATGATTTTATTTCTTCAGAGTAGTGATGTACGGACATTATACACACAAACAAAAGAGGTATAAATACCAAAGGACAAGAAAATCAATGCGGGGAAGCGGAAGAACCAAGTTGAACTTACAACTGTTTCAGTGCTATATGGACGAATGCTTTGTATATGGGCCATAATTGAACATTATCGATTTAGTTTCGTTAAATTCGCTAGAAAACATGTCTATATTATATTTTTTTGCTGAATTGGCTGCCTGGTGATAATAAATGAGCAAAATTAATGGTCTAGTAGCAATAAAACATCCCACAGGCGCGAAAATGTGTTTTCTGGAACTATGGCCTTAACGTCTCACCACACATAATACCCGTCCCATAGACTTACATGTATTATGACCCATACGCTCAGGCCTCCCAGCACTCCTAAAATGGGGAAATGTAAATAACCCTATATATCATTTTAACCATCCTGCTGTTCTCTTTCAAAATAAAAAATAAAAAAGGTATGTGAATCTGCTTGCTTTCCTGCTATTTTAGCCTAGAATAAGCTCTTGCCCCACTCTCCCCCGGGCGACCTAGAAAAAAATTGACCTCGTTTTTTAGAAGAGCCTTGTTACAGCCAGCGCAAGGACTTCCTGTTAGATCTATCTTTTATCATTTCGATGCTTTTGCTACAACAAAACATCACAGAATCGATTTAAATTGGTATCAAAATGATATTTCCGTGATAATCACCACAGGAGCTGCTGCAAAGAGCCACAATTTTTAAAAAGAGACTAACTTTCTTATTCTTAAACTTTATAATGATATGCGCGAATGAATTTGTGTGGTGAGACCTTAAGGGAAATAAACATGTTTATGTAATATTTTTTTTCAAGTGAGCTAGAAAATACATTCTATTCTGAAATCGAAAAAGAAAACCTTGTCCAATTCCGATGAGCAGAAGGCACACAAACGCAAAATGAAATTCCCCTGTTTATTACTAGATCCCGAGAAATGGCCCGTTTTTCGATATTACAACATAATTTTCCATTTTCATGAAGCATCTGTATGGGATTTTCTATTTTTTCAGAGACTCGTCTTGAAATTGGGCAATGAATGATTTTATTTCTTCAGAGTAGTGATGTACGGACATTATACACACAAACAAAAGAGGTATAAATACCAAAGGACAAGAAAATCAATGCGGGGAAGCGGAAGAACCAAGTTGAACTTACAACTGTTTCAGTGCTATATGGACGAATGCTTTGTATATGGGCCATAATTGAACATTATCGATTTAGTTTCGTTAAATTCGCTAGAAAACATGTCTATATTATATTTTTTTGCTGAATTGGCTGCCTGGTGATAATAAATGAGCAAAATTAATGGTCTAGTAGCAATAAAACATCCCACAGGCGCGAAAATGTGTTTTCTGGAACTATGGCCTTAACGTCTGACCACACATAATACCCGTCCCATAGACTTACATGTATTATGACCCATACGCTCAGGCCTCCCAGCACTCCTAAAATGGGGAAATGTAAATAACCCTATATATCATTTTAACCATCCTGCTGTTCTCTTTCAAAATAAAAAATAAAAAAGGTATGTGAATCTGCTTGCTTTCCTGCTATTTTAGCCTAGAATAAGCTCTTGCCCCACTCTCCCCCGGGCGACCTAGAAAAAAATTGACCTCGTTTTTTAGAAGAGCCTTGTTACAGCCAGCGCAAGGACTTCCTGTTAGATCTATCTTTTATCATTTCGATGCTTTTGCTACAACAAAACATCACAGAATCGATTTAAATTGGTATCAAAATGATATTTCCGTGATAATCACCACAGGAGCTGCTGCAAAGAGCCACAATTTTTAAAAAGAGACTAACTTTCTTATTCTTAAACTTTATAATGATATGCGCGAATGAATTTGTGTGGTGAGACCTTAAGGGAAATAAACATGTTTATGTAATATTTTTTTTCAAGTGAGCTAGAAAATACATTCTATTCTGAAATCGAAAAAGAAAACCTTGTCCAATTCCGATGAGCAGAAGGCACACAAACGCAAAATGAAATTCCCCTGTTTATTACTAGATCCCGAGAAATGGCCCGTTTTTCGATATTACAACATAATTTTCCATTTTCATGAAGCATCTGTATGGGATTTTCTATTTTTTCAGAGACTCGTCTTGAAATTGGGCAATGAATGATTTTATTTCTTCAGAGTAGTGATGTACGGACATTATACACACAAACAAAAGAGGTATAAATACCAAAGGACAAGAAAATCAATGCGGGGAAGCGGAAGAACCAAGTTGAACTTACAACTGTTTCAGTGCTATATGGACGAATGCTTTGTATATGGGCCATAATTGAACATTATCGATTTAGTTTCGTTAAATTCGCTAGAAAACATGTCTATATTATATTTTTTTGCTGAATTGGCTGCCTGGTGATAATAAATGAGCAAAATTAATGGTCTAGTAGCAATAAAACATCCCACAGGCGCGAAAATGTGTTTTCTGGAACTATGGCCTTAACGTCTCACCACACATAATACCCGTCCCATAGACTTACATGTATTATGACCCATACGCTCAGGCCTCCCAGCACTCCTAAAATGGGGAAATGTAAATAACCCTATATATCATTTTAACCATCCTGCTGTTCTCTTTCAAAATAAAAAATAAAAAAGGTATGTGAATCTGCTTGCTTTCCTGCTATTTTAGCCTAGAATAAGCTCTTGCCCCACTCTCCCCCGGGCGACCTAGAAAAAAATTGACCTCGTTTTTTAGAAGAGCCTTGTTACAGCCAGCGCAAGGACTTCCTGTTAGATATATCTTTTATCATTTCGATGCTTTTGCTACAACAAAACATCACAGAATCGATTTAAATTGGTATCAAAATGATATTTCCGTGATAATCACCACAGGAGCTGCTGCAAAGAGCCACAATTTTTAAAAAGAGACTAACTTTCTTATTCTTAAACTTTATAATGATATGCGCGAATGAATTTGTGTGGTGAGACCTTAAGGGAAATAAACATGTTTATGTAATATTTTTTTTCAAGTGAGCTAGAAAATACATTCTATTCTGAAATCGAAAAAGAAAACCTTGTCCAATTCCGATGAGCAGAAGGCACACAAACGCAAAATGAAATTCCCCTGTTTATTACTAGATCCCGAGAAATGGCCCGTTTTTCGATATTACAACATAATTTTCCATTTTCATGAAGCATCTGTATGGGATTTTCTATTTTTTCAGAGACTCGTCTTGAAATTGGGCAATGAATGATTTTATTTCTTCAGAGTAGTGATGTACGGACATTATACACACAAACAAAAGAGGTATAAATACCAAAGGACAAGAAAATCAATGCGGGGAAGCGGAAGAACCAAGTTGAACTTACAACTGTTTCAGTGCTATATGGACGAATGCTTTGTATATGGGCCATAATTGAACATTATCGATTTAGTTTCGTTAAATTCGCTAGAAAACATGTCTATATTATATTTTTTTGCTGAATTGGCTGCCTGGTGATAATAAATGAGCAAAATTAATGGTCTAGTAGCAATAAAACATCCCACAGGCGCGAAAATGTGTTTTCTGGAACTATGGCCTTAACGTCTCACCACACATAATACCCGTCCCATAGACTTACATGTATTATGACCCATACGCTCAGGCCTCCCAGCACTCCTAAAATGGGGAAATGTAAATAACCCTATATATCATTTTAACCATCCTGCTGTTCTCTTTCAAAATAAAAAATAAAAAAGGTATGTGAATCTGCTTGCTTTCCTGCTATTTTAGCCTAGAATAAGCTCTTGCCCCACTCTCCCCCGGGCGACCTAGAAAAAAATTGACCTCGTTTTTTAGAAGAGCCTTGTTACAGCCAGCGCAAGGACTTCCTGTTAGATCTATCTTTTATCATTTCGATGCTTTTGCTACAACAAAACATCACAGAATCGATTTAAATTGGTATCAAAATGATATTTCCGTGATAATCACCACAGGAGCTGCTGCAAAGAGCCACAATTTTTAAAAAGAGACTAACTTTCTTATTCTTAAACTTTATAATGATATGCGCGAATGAATTTGTGTGGTGAGACCTTAAGGGAAATAAACATGTTTATGTAATATTTTTTTTCAAGTGAGCTAGAAAATACATTCTATTCTGAAATCGAAAAAGAAAACCTTGTCTAATTCCGATGAGCAGAAGGCACACAAACGCAAAATGAAATTCCCCTGTTTATTACTAGATCCCGAGAAATGGCCCGTTTTTCGATATTACAACATAATTTTCCATTTTCATGAAGCATCTGTATGGGATTTTCTATTTTTTCAGAGACTCGTCTTGAAATTGGGCAATGAATGATTTTATTTCTTCAGAGTAGTGATGTACGGACATTATACACACAAACAAAAGAGGTATAAATACCAAAGGACAAGAAAATCAATGCGGGGAAGCGGAAGAACCAAGTTGAACTTACAACTGTTTCAGTGCTATATGGACGAATGCTTTGTATATGGGCCATAATTGAACATTATCGATTTAGTTTCGTTAAATTCGCTAGAAAACATGTCTATATTATATTTTTTTGCTGAATTGGCTGCCTGGTGATAATAAATGAGCAAAATTAATGGTCTAGTAGCAATAAAACATCCCACAGGCGCGAAAATGTGTTTTCTGGAACTATGGCCTTAACGTCTCACCACACATAATACCCGTCCCATAGACTTACATGTATTATGACCCATACGCTCAGGCCTCCCAGCACTCCTAAAATGGGGAAATGTAAATAACCCTATATATCATTTTAACCATCCTGCTGTTCTCTTTCAAAATAAAAAATAAAAAAGGTATGTGAATCTGCTTGCTTTCCTGCTATTTTAGCCTAGAATAAGCTCTTGCCCCACTCTCCCCCGGGCGACCTAGAAAAAAATTGACCTCGTTTTTTAGAAGAGCCTTGTTACAGCCAGCGCAAGGACTTCCTGTTAGATCTATCTTTTATCATTTCGATGCTTTTGCTACAACAAAACATCACAGAATCGATTTAAATTGGTATCAAAATGATATTTCCGTGATAATCACCACAGGAGCTGCTGCAAAGAGCCACAATTTTTAAAAAGAGACTAACTTTCTTATTCTTAAACTTTATAATGATATGCGCGAATGAATTTGTGTGGTGAGACCTTAAGGGAAATAAACATGTTTATGTAATATTTTTTTTCAAGTGAGCTAGAAAATACATTCTATTCTGAAATCGAAAAAGAAAACCTTGTCCAATTCCGATGAGCAGAAGGCACACAAACGCAAAATGAAATTCCCCTGTTTATTACTAGATCCCGAGAAATGGCCCGTTTTTCGATATTACAACATAATTTTCCATTTTCATGAAGCATCTGTATGGGATTTTCTATTTTTTCAGAGACTCGTCTTGAAATTGGGCAATGAATGATTTTATTTCTTCAGAGTAGTGATGTACGGACATTATACACACAAACAAAAGAGGTATAAATACCAAAGGACAAGAAAATCAATGCGGGGAAGCGGAAGAACCAAGTTGAACTTACAACTGTTTCAGTGCTATATGGACGAATGCTTTGTATATGGGCCATAATTGAACATTATCGATTTAGTTTCGTTAAATTCGCTAGAAAACATGTCTATATTATATTTTTTTGCTGAATTGGCTGCCTGGTGATAATAAATGAGCAAAATTAATGGTCTAGTAGCAATAAAACATCCCACAGGCGCGAAAATGTGTTTTCTGGAACTATGGCCTTAACGTCTCACCACACATAATACCCGTCCCATAGACTTACATGTATTATGACCCATACGCTCAGGCCTCCCAGCACTCCTAAAATGGGGAAATGTAAATAACCCTATATATCATTTTAACCATCCTGCTGTTCTCTTTCAAAATAAAAAATAAAAAAGGTATGTGAATCTGCTTGCTTTCCTGCTATTTTAGCCTAGAATAAGCTCTTGCCCCACTCTCCCCCGGGCGACCTAGAAAAAAATTGACCTCGTTTTTTAGAAGAGCCTTGTTACAGCCAGCGCAAGGACTTCCTGTTAGATCTATCTTTTATCATTTCGATGCTTTTGCTACAACAAAACATCACAGAATCGATTTAAATTGGTATCAAAATGATATTTCCGTGATAATCACCACAGGAGCTGCTGCAAAGAGCCACAATTTTTAAAAAGAGACTAACTTTCTTATTCTTAAACTTTATAATGATATGCGCGAATGAATTTGTGTGGTGAGACCTTAAGGGAAATAAACATGTTTATGTAATATTTTTTTTCAAGTGAGCTAGAAAATACATTCTATTCTGAAATCGAAAAAGAAAACCTTGTCCAATTCCGATGAGCAGAAGGCACACAAACGCAAAATGAAATTCCCCTGTTTATTACTAGATCCCGAGAAATGGCCCGTTTTTCGATATTACAACATAATTTTCCATTTTCATGAAGCATCTGTATGGGATTTTCTATTTTTTCAGAGACTCGTCTTGAAATTGGGCAATGAATGATTTTATTTCTTCAGAGTAGTGATGTACGGACATTATACACACAAACAAAAGAGGTATAAATACCAAAGGACAAGAAAATCAATGCGGGGAAGCGGAAGAACCAAGTTGAACTTACAACTGTTTCAGTGCTATATGGACGAATGCTTTGTATATGGGCCATAATTGAACATTATCGATTTAGTTTCGTTAAATTCGCTAGAAAACATGTCTATATTATATTTTTTTGCTGAATTGGCTGCCTGGTGATAATAAATGAGCAAAATTAATGGTCTAGTAGCAATAAAACATCCCACAGGCGCGAAAATGTGTTTTCTGGAACTATGGCCTTAACGTCTCACCACACATAATACCCGTCCCATAGACTTACATGTATTATGACCCATACGCTCAGGCCTCCCAGCACTCCTAAAATGGGGAAATGTAAATAACCCTATATATCATTTTAACCATCCTGCTGTTCTCTTTCAAAATAAAAAATAAAAAAGGTATGTGAATCTGCTTGCTTTCCTGCTATTTTAGCCTAGAATAAGCTCTTGCCCCACTCTCCCCCGGGCGACCTAGAAAAAAATTGACCTCGTTTTTTAGAAGAGCCTTGTTACAGCCAGCGCAAGGACTTCCTGTTAGATCTATCTTTTATCATTTCGATGCTTTTGCTACAACAAAACATCACAGAATCGATTTAAATTGGTATCAAAATGATATTTCCGTGATAATCACCACAGGAGCTGCTGCAAAGAGCCACAATTTTTAAAAAGAGACTAACTTTCTTATTCTTAAACTTTATAATGATATGCGCGAATGAATTTGTGTGGTGAGACCTTAAGGGAAATAAACATGTTTATGTAATATTTTTTTTCAAGTGAGCTAGAAAATACATTCTATTCTGAAATCGAAAAAGAAAACCTTGTCCAATTCCGATGAGCAGAAGGCACACAAACGCAAAATGAAATTCCCCTGTTTATTACTAGATCCCGAGAAATGGCCCGTTTTTCGATATTACAACATAATTTTCCATTTTCATGAAGCATCTGTATGGGATTTTCTATTTTTTCAGAGACTCGTCTTGAAATTGGGCAATGAATGATTTTATTTCTTCAGAGTAGTGATGTACGGACATTATACACACAAACAAAAGAGGTATAAATACCAAAGGACAAGAAAATCAATGCGGGGAAGCGGAAGAACCAAGTTGAACTTACAACTGTTTCAGTGCTATATGGACGAATGCTTTGTATATGGGCCATAATTGAACATTATCGATTTAGTTTCGTTAAATTCGCTAGAAAACATGTCTATATTATATTTTTTTGCTGAATTGGCTGCCTGGTGATAATAAATGAGCAAAATTAATGGTCTAGTAGCAATAAAACATCCCACAGGCGCGAAAATGTGTTTTCTGGAACTATGGCCTTAACGTCTCACCACACATAATACCCGTCCCATAGACTTACATGTATTATGACCCATACGCTCAGGCCTCCCAGCACTCCTAAAATGGGGAAATGTAAATAACCCTATATATCATTTTAACCATCCTGCTGTTCTCTTTCAAAATAAAAAATAAAAAAGGTATGTGAATCTGCTTGCTTTCCTGCTATTTTAGCCTAGAATAAGCTCTTGCCCCACTCTCCCCCGGGCGACCTAGAAAAAAATTGACCTCGTTTTTTAGAAGAGCCTTGTTACAGCCAGCGCAAGGACTTCCTGTTAGATCTATCTTTTATCATTTCGATGCTTTTGCTACAACAAAACATCACAGAATCGATTTAAATTGGTTTCAAAATGATATTTCCGTGATAATCACCACAGGAGCTGCTGCAAAGAGCCACAATTTTTAAAAAGAGACTAACTTTCTTATTCTTAAACTTTATAATGATATGCGCGAATGAATTTGTGTGGTGAGACCTTAAGGGAAATAAACATGTTTATGTAATATTTTTTTTCAAGTGAGCTAGAAAATACATTCTATTCTGAAATCGAAAAAGAAAACCTTGTCCAATTCCGATGAGCAGAAGGCACACAAACGCAAAATGAAATTCCCCTGTTTATTACTAGATCCCGAGAAATGGCCCGTTTTTCGATATTACAACATAATTTTCCATTTTCATGAAGCATCTGTATGGGATTTTCTATTTTTTCAGAGACTCGTCTTGAAATTGGGCAATGAATGATTTTATTTCTTCAGAGTAGTGATGTACGGACATTATACACACAAACAAAAGAGGTATAAATACCAAAGGACAAGAAAATCAATGCGGGGAAGCGGAAGAACCAAGTTGAACTTACAACTGTTTCAGTGCTATATGGACGAATGCTTTGTATATGGGCCATAATTGAACATTATCGATTTAGTTTCGTTAAATTCGCTAGAAAACATGTCTATATTATATTTTTTTGCTGAATTGGCTGCCTGGTGATAATAAATGAGCAAAATTAATGGTCTAGTAGCAATAAAACATCCCACAGGCGCGAAAATGTGTTTTCTGGAACTATGGCCTTAACGTCTCACCACACATAATACCCGTCCCATAGACTTACATGTATTATGACCCATACGCTCAGGCCTCCCAGCACTCCTAAAATGGGGAAATGTAAATAACCCTATATATCATTTTAACCATCCTGCTGTTCTCTTTCAAAATAAAAAATAAAAAAGGTATGTGAATCTGCTTGCTTTCCTGCTATTTTAGCCTAGAATAAGCTCTTGCCCCACTCTCCCCCGGGCGACCTAGAAAAAAATTGACCTCGTTTTTTAGAAGAGCCTTGTTACAGCCAGCGCAAGGACTTCCTGTTAGATCTATCTTTTATCATTTCGATGCTTTTGCTACAACAAAACATCACAGAATCGATTTAAATTGGTATCAAAATGATATTTCCGTGATAATCACCACAGGAGCTGCTGCAAAGAGCCACAATTTTTAAAAAGAGACTAACTTTCTTATTCTTAAACTTTATAATGATATGCGCGAATGAATTTGTGTGGTGAGACCTTAAGGGAAATAAACATGTTTATGTAATATTTTTTTTCAAGTGAGCTAGAAAATACATTCTATTCTGAAATCGAAAAAGAAAACCTTGTCCAATTCCGATGAGCAGAAGGCACACAAACGCAAAATGAAATTCCCCTGTTTATTACTAGATCCCGAGAAATGGCCCGTTTTTCGATATTACAACATAATTTTCCATTTTCATGAAGCATCTGTATGGGATTTTCTATTTTTTCAGAGACTCGTCTTGAAATTGGGCAATGAATGATTTTATTTCTTCAGAGTAGTGATGTACGGACATTATACACACAAACAAAAGAGGTATAAATACCAAAGGACAAGAAAATCAATGCGGGGAAGCGGAAGAACCAAGTTGAACTTACAACTGTTTCAGTGCTATATGGACGAATGCTTTGTATATGGGCCATAATTGAACATTATCGATTTAGTTTCGTTAAATTCGCTAGAAAACATGTCTATATTATATTTTTTTGCTGAATTGGCTGCCTGGTGATAATAAATGAGCAAAATTAATGGTCTAGTAGCAATAAAACATCCCACAGGCGCGAAAATGTGTTTTCTGGAACTATGGCCTTAACGTCTCACCACACATAATACCCGTCCCATAGACTTACATGTATTATGACCCATACGCTCAGGCCTCCCAGCACTCCTAAAATGGGGAAATGTAAATAACCCTATATATCATTTTAACCATCCTGCTGTTCTCTTTCAAAATAAAAAATAAAAAAGGTATGTGAATCTGCTTGCTTTCCTGCTATTTTAGCCTAGAATAAGCTCTTGCCCCACTCTCCCCCGGGCGACCTAGAAAAAAATTGACCTCGTTTTTTAGAAGAGCCTTGTTACAGCCAGCGCAAGGACTTCCTGTTAGATCTATCTTTTATCATTTCGATGCTTTTGCTACAACAAAACATCACAGAATCGATTTAAATTGGTATCAAAATGATATTTCCGTGATAATCACCACAGGAGCTGCTGCAAAGAGCCACAATTTTTAAAAAGAGACTAACTTTCTTATTCTTAAACTTTATAATGATATGCGCGAATGAATTTGTGTGGTGAGACCTTAAGGGAAATAAACATGTTTATGTAATATTTTTTTTCAAGTGAGCTAGAAAATACATTCTATTCTGAAATCGAAAAAGAAAACCTTGTCCAATTCCGATGAGCAGAAGGCACACAAACGCAAAATGAAATTCCCCTGTTTATTACTAGATCCCGAGAAATGGCCCGTTTTTCGATATTACAACATAATTTTCCATTTTCATGAAGCATCTGTATGGGATTTTCTATTTTTTCAGAGACTCGTCTTGAAATTGGGCAATGAATGATTTTATTTCTTCAGAGTAGTGATGTACGGACATTATACACACAAACAAAAGAGGTATAAATACCAAAGGACAAGAAAATCAATGCGGGGAAGCGGAAGAACCAAGTTGAACTTACAACTGTTTCAGTGCTATATGGACGAATGCTTTGTATATGGGCCATAATTGAACATTATCGATTTAGTTTCGTTAAATTCGCTAGAAAACATGTCTATATTATATTTTTTTGCTGAATTGGCTGCCTGGTGATAATAAATGAGCAAAATTAATGGTCTAGTAGCAATAAAACATCCCACAGGCGCGAAAATGTGTTTTCTGGAACTATGGCCTTAACGTCTCACCACACATAATACCCGTCCCATAGACTTACATGTATTATGACCCATACGCTCAGGCCTCCCAGCACTCCTAAAATGGGGAAATGTAAATAACCCTATATATCATTTTAACCATCCTGCTGTTCTCTTTCAAAATAAAAAATAAAAAAGGTATGTGAATCTGCTTGCTTTCCTGCTATTTTAGCCTAGAATAAGCTCTTGCCCCACTCTCCCCCGGGCGACCTAGAAAAAAATTGACCTCGTTTTTTAGAAGAGCCTTGTTACAGCCAGCGCAAGGACTTCCTGTTAGATCTATCTTTTATCATTTCGATGCTTTTGCTACAACAAAACATCACAGAATCGATTTAAATTGGTATCAAAATGATATTTCCGTGATAATCACCACAGGAGCTGCTGCAAAGAGCCACAATTTTTAAAAAGAGACTAACTTTCTTATTCTTAAACTTTATAATGATATGCGCGAATGAATTTGTGTGGTGAGACCTTAAGGGAAATAAACATGTTTATGTAATATTTTTTTTCAAGTGAGCTAGAAAATACATTCTATTCTGAAATCGAAAAAGAAAACCTTGTCCAATTCCGATGAGCAGAAGGCACACAAACGCAAAATGAAATTCCCCTGTTTATTACTAGATCCCGAGAAATGGCCCGTTTTTCGATATTACAACATAATTTTCCATTTTCATGAAGCATCTGTATGGGATTTTCTATTTTTTCAGAGACTCGTCTTGAAATTGGGCAATGAATGATTTTATTTCTTCAGAGTAGTGATGTACGGACATTATACACACAAACAAAAGAGGTATAAATACCAAAGGACAAGAAAATCAATGCGGGGAAGCGGAAGAACCAAGTTGAACTTACAACTGTTTCAGTGCTATATGGACGAATGCTTTGTATATGGGCCATAATTGAACATTATCGATTTAGTTTCGTTAAATTCGCTAGAAAACATGTCTATATTATATTTTTTTGCTGAATTGGCTGCCTGGTGATAATAAATGAGCAAAATTAATGGTCTAGTAGCAATAAAACATCCCACAGGCGCGAAAATGTGTTTTCTGGAACTATGGCCTTAACGTCTCACCACACATAATACCCGTCCCATAGACTTACATGTATTATGACCCATACGCTCAGGCCTCCCAGCACTCCTAAAATGGGGAAATGTAAATAACCCTATATATCATTTTAACCATCCTGCTGTTCTCTTTCAAAATAAAAAATAAAAAAGGTATGTGAATCAGCTTGCTTTCCTGCTATTTTAGCCTAGAATAAGCTCTTGCCCCACTCTCCCCCGGGCGACCTAGAAAAAAATTGACCTCGTTTTTTAGAAGAGCCTTGTTACAGCCAGCGCAAGGACTTCCTGTTAGATCTATCTTTTATCATTTCGATGCTTTTGCTACAACAAAACATCACAGAATCGATTTAAATTGGTATCAAAATGATATTTCCGTGATAATCACCACAGGAGCTGCTGCAAAGAGCCACAATTTTTAAAAAGAGACTAACTTTCTTATTCTTAAACTTTATAATGATATGCGCGAATGAATTTGTGTGGTGAGACCTTAAGGGAAATAAACATGTTTATGTAATATTTTTTTTCAAGTGAGCTAGAAAATACATTCTATTCTGAAATCGAAAAAGAAAACCTTGTCCAATTCCGATGAGCAGAAGGCACACAAACGCAAAATGAAATTCCCCTGTTTATTACTAGATCCCGAGAAATGGCCCGTTTTTCGATATTACAACATAATTTTCCATTTTCATGAAGCATCTGTATGGGATTTTCTATTTTTTCAGAGACTCGTCTTGAAATTGGGCAATGAATGATTTTATTTCTTCAGAGTAGTGATGTACGGACATTATACACACAAACAAAAGAGGTATAAATACCAAAGGACAAGAAAATCAATGCGGGGAAGCGGAAGAACCAAGTTGAACTTACAACTGTTTCAGTGCTATATGGACGAATGCTTTGTATATGGGCCATAATTGAACATTATCGATTTAGTTTCGTTAAATTCGCTAGAAAACATGTCTATATTATATTTTTTTGCTGAATTGGCTGCCTGGTGATAATAAATGAGCAAAATTAATGGTCTAGTAGCAATAAAACATCCCACAGGCGCGAAAATGTGTTTTCTGGAACTATGGCCTTAACGTCTCACCACACATAATACCCGTCCCATAGACTTACATGTATTATGACCCATACGCTCAGGCCTCCCAGCACTCCTAAAATGGGGAAATGTAAATAACCCTATATATCATTTTAACCATCCTGCTGTTCTCTTTCAAAATAAAAAATAAAAAAGGTATGTGAATCTGCTTGCTTTCCTGCTATTTTAGCCTAGAATAAGCTCTTGCCCCACTCTCCCCCGGGCGACCTAGAAAAAAATTGACCTCGTTTTTTAGAAGAGCCTTGTTACAGCCAGCGCAAGGACTTCCTGTTAGATCTATCTTTTATCATTTCGATGCTTTTGCTACAACAAAACATCACAGAATCGATTTAAATTGGTATCAAAATGATATTTCCGTGATAATCACCACAGGAGCTGCTGCAAAGAGCCACAATTTTTAAAAAGAGACTAACTTTCTTATTCTTAAACTTTATAATGATATGCGCGAATGAATTTGTGTGGTGAGACCTTACGGGAAATAAACATGTTTATGTAATATTTTTTTTCAAGTGAGCTAGAAAATACATTCTATTCTGAAATCGAAAAAGAAAACCTTGTCCAATTCCGATGAGCAGAAGGCACACAAACGCAAAATGAAATTCCCCTGTTTATTACTAGATCCCGAGAAATGGCCCGTTTTTCGATATTACAACATAATTTTCCATTTTCATGAAGCATCTGTATGGGATTTTCTATTTTTTCAGAGACTCGTCTTGAAATTGGGCAATGAATGATTTTATTTCTTCAGAGTAGTGATGTACGGACATTATACACACAAACAAAAGAGGTATAAATACCAAAGGACAAGAAAATCAATGCGGGGAAGCGGAAGAACCAAGTTGAACTTACAACTGTTTCAGTGCTATATGGACGAATGCTTTGTATATGGGCCATAATTGAACATTATCGATTTAGTTTCGTTAAATTCGCTAGAAAACATGTCTATATTATATTTTTTTGCTGAATTGGCTGCCTGGTGATAATAAATGAGCAAAATTAATGGTCTAGTAGCAATAAAACATCCCACAGGCGCGAAAATGTGTTTTCTGGAACTATGGCCTTAACGTCTCACCACACATAATACCCGTCCCATAGACTTACATGTATTATGACCCATACGCTCAGGCCTCCCAGCACTCCTAAAATGGGGAAATGTAAATAACCCTATATATCATTTTAACCATCCTGCTGTTCTCTTTCAAAATAAAAAATAAAAAAGGTATGTGAATCAGCTTGCTTTCCTGCTATTTTAGCCTAGAATAAGCTCTTGCCCCACTCTCCCCCGGGCGACCTAGAAAAAAATTGACCTCGTTTTTTAGAAGAGCCTTGTTACAGCCAGCGCAAGGACTTCCTGTTAGATCTATCTTTTATCATTTCGATGCTTTTGCTACAACAAAACATCACAGAATCGATTTAAATTGGTATCAAAATGATATTTCCGTGATAATCACCACAGGAGCTGCTGCAAAGAGCCACAATTTTTAAAAAGAGACTAACTTTCTTATTCTTAAACTTTATAATGATATGCGCGAATGAATTTGTGTGGTGAGACCTTAAGGGAAATAAACATGTTTATGTAATATTTTTTTTCAAGTGAGCTAGAAAATACATTCTATTCTGAAATCGAAAAAGAAAACCTTGTCCAATTCCGATGAGCAGAAGGCACACAAACGCAAAATGAAATTCCCCTGTTTATTACTAGATCCCGAGAAATGGCCCGTTTTTCGATATTACAACATAATTTTCCATTTTCATGAAGCATCTGTATGGGATTTTCTATTTTTTCAGAGACTCGTCTTGAAATTGGGCAATGAATGATTTTATTTCTTCAGAGTAGTGATGTACGGACATTATACACACAAACAAAAGAGGTATAAATACCAAAGGACAAGAAAATCAATGCGGGGAAGCGGAAGAACCAAGTTGAACTTACAACTGTTTCAGTGCTATATGGACGAATGCTTTGTATATGGGCCATAATTGAACATTATCGATTTAGTTTCGTTAAATTCGCTAGAAAACATGTCTATATTATATTTTTTTGCTGAATTGGCTGCCTGGTGATAATAAATGAGCAAAATTAATGGTCTAGTAGCAATAAAACATCCCACAGGCGCGAAAATGTGTTTTCTGGAACTATGGCCTTAACGTCTCACCACACATAATACCCGTCCCATAGACTTACATGTATTATGACCCATACGCTCAGGCCTCCCAGCACTCCTAAAATGGGGAAATGTAAATAACCCTATATATCATTTTAACCATCCTGCTGTTCTCTTTCAAAATAAAAAATAAAAAAGGTATGTGAATCTGCTTGCTTTCCTGCTATTTTAGCCTAGAATAAGCTCTTGCCCCACTCTCCCCCGGGCGACCTAGAAAAAAATTGACCTCGTTTTTTAGAAGAGCCTTGTTACAGCCAGCGCAAGGACTTCCTGTTAGATCTATCTTTTATCATTTCGATGCTTTTGCTACAACAAAACATCACAGAATCGATTTAAATTGGTATCAAAATGATATTTCCGTGATAATCACCACAGGAGCTGCTGCAAAGAGCCACAATTTTTAAAAAGAGACTAACTTTCTTATTCTTAAACTTTATAATGATATGCGCGAATGAATTTGTGTGGTGAGACCTTAAGGGAAATAAACATGTTTATGTAATATTTTTTTTCAAGTGAGCTAGAAAATACATTCTATTCTGAAATCGAAAAAGAAAACCTTGTCCAATTCCGATGAGCAGAAGGCACACAAACGCAAAATGAAATTCCCCTGTTTATTACTAGATCCCGAGAAATGGCCCGTTTTTCGATATTACAACATAATTTTCCATTTTCATGAAGCATCTGTATGGGATTTTCTATTTTTTCAGAGACTCGTCTTGAAATTGGGCAATGAATGATTTTATTTCTTCAGAGTAGTGATGTACGGACATTATACACACAAACAAAAGAGGTATAAATACCAAAGGACAAGAAAATCAATGCGGGGAAGCGGAAGAACCAAGTTGAACTTACAACTGTTTCAGTGCTATATGGACGAATGCTTTGTATATGGGCCATAATTGAACATTATCGATTTAGTTTCGTTAAATTCGCTAGAAAACATGTCTATATTATATTTTTTTGCTGAATTGGCTGCCTGGTGATAATAAATGAGCAAAATTAATGGTCTAGTAGCAATAAAACATCCCACAGGCGCGAAAATGTGTTTTCTGGAACTATGGCCTTAAGGGAAATAAACATGTTTATGTAATATTTTTTTTCAAGTGAGCTAGAAAATACATTCTATTCTGAAATCGAAAAAGAAAACCTTGTCCAATTCCGATGAGCAGAAGGCACACAAACGCAAAATGAAATTCCCCTGTTTATTACTAGATCCCGAGAAATGGCCCGTTTTTCGATATTACAACATAATTTTCCATTTTCATGAAGCATCTGTATGGGATTTTCTATTTTTTCAGAGACTCGTCTTGAAATTGGGCAATGAATGATTTTATTTCTTCAGAGTAGTGATGTACGGACATTATACACACAAACAAAAGAGGTATAAATACCAAAGGACAAGAAAATCAATGCGGGGAAGCGGAAGAACCAAGTTGAACTTACAACTGTTTCAGTGCTATATGGACGAATGCTTTGTATATGGGCCATAATTGAACATTATCGATTTAGTTTCGTTAAATTCGCTAGAAAACATGTCTATATTATATTTTTTTGCTGAATTGGCTGCCTGGTGATAATAAATGAGCAAAATTAATGGTCTAGTAGCAATAAAACATCCCACAGGCGCGAAAATGTGTTTTCTGGAACTATGGCCTTAACGTCTCACCACACATAATACCCGTCCCATAGACTTACATGTATTATGACCCATACGCTCAGGCCTCCCAGCACTCCTAAAATGGGGAAATGTAAATAACCCTATATATCATTTTAACCATCCTGCTGTTCTCTTTCAAAATAAAAAATAAAAAAGGTATGTGAATCTGCTTGCTTTCCTGCTATTTTAGCCTAGAATAAGCTCTTGCCCCACTCTCCCCCGGGCGACCTAGAAAAAAATTGACCTCGTTTTTTAGAAGAGCCTTGTTACAGCCAGCGCAAGGACTTCCTGTTAGATCTATCTTTTATCATTTCGATGCTTTTGCTACAACAAAACATCACAGAATCGATTTAAATTGGTATCAAAATGATATTTCCGTGATAATCACCACAGGAGCTGCTGCAAAGAGCCACAATTTTTAAAAAGAGACTAACTTTCTTATTCTTAAACTTTATAATGATATGCGCGAATGAATTTGTGTGGTGAGACCTTAAGGGAAATAAACATGTTTATGTAATATTTTTTTTCAAGTGAGCTAGAAAATACATTCTATTCTGAAATCGAAAAAGAAAACCTTGTCCAATTCCGATGAGCAGAAGGCACACAAACGCAAAATGAAATTCCCCTGTTTATTACTAGATCCCGAGAAATGGCCCGTTTTTCGATATTACAACATAATTTTCCATTTTCATGAAGCATCTGTATGGGATTTTCTATTTTTTCAGAGACTCGTCTTGAAATTGGGCAATGAATGATTTTATTTCTTCAGAGTAGTGATGTACGGACATTATACACACAAACAAAAGAGGTATAAATACCAAAGGACAAGAAAATCAATGCGGGGAAGCGGAAGAACCAAGTTGAACTTACAACTGTTTCAGTGCTATATGGACGAATGCTTTGTATATGGGCCATAATTGAACATTATCGATTTAGTTTCGTTAAATTCGCTAGAAAACATGTCTATATTATATTTTTTTGCTGAATTGGCTGCCTGGTGATAATAAATGAGCAAAATTAATGGTCTAGTAGCAATAAAACATCCCACAGGCGCGAAAATGTGTTTTCTGGAACTATGGCCTTAACGTCTCACCACACATAATACCCGTCCCATAGACTTACATGTATTATGACCCATACGCTCAGGCCTCCCAGCACTCCTAAAATGGGGAAATGTAAATAACCCTATATATCATTTTAACCATCCTGCTGTTCTCTTTCAAAATAAAAAATAAAAAAGGTATGTGAATCTGCTTGCTTTCCTGCTATTTTAGCCTAGAATAAGCTCTTGCCCCACTCTCCCCCGGGCGACCTAGAAAAAAATTGACCTCGTTTTTTAGAAGAGCCTTGTTACAGCCAGCGCAAGGACTTCCTGTTAGATCTATCTTTTATCATTTCGATGCTTTTGCTACAACAAAACATCACAGAATCGATTTAAATTGGTATCAAAATGATATTTCCGTGATAATCACCACAGGAGCTGCTGCAAAGAGCCACAATTTTTAAAAAGAGACTAACTTTCTTATTCTTAAACTTTATAATGATATGCGCGAATGAATTTGTGTGGTGAGACCTTAAGGGAAATAAACATGTTTATGTAATATTTTTTTTCAAGTGAGCTAGAAAATACATTCTATTCTGAAATCGAAAAAGAAAACCTTGTCCAATTCCGATGAGCAGAAGGCACACAAACGCAAAATGAAATTCCCCTGTTTATTACTAGATCCCGAGAAATGGCCCGTTTTTCGATATTACAACATAATTTTCCATTTTCATGAAGCATCTGTATGGGATTTTCTATTTTTTCAGAGACTCGTCTTGAAATTGGGCAATGAATGATTTTATTTCTTCAGAGTAGTGATGTACGGACATTATACACACAAACAAAAGAGGTATAAATACCAAAGGACAAGAAAATCAATGCGGGGAAGCGGAAGAACCAAGTTGAACTTACAACTGTTTCAGTGCTATATGGACGAATGCTTTGTATATGGGCCATAATTGAACATTATCGATTTAGTTTCGTTAAATTCGCTAGAAAACATGTCTATATTATATTTTTTTGCTGAATTGGCTGCCTGGTGATAATAAATGAGCAAAATTAATGGTCTAGTAGCAATAAAACATCCCACAGGCGCGAAAATGTGTTTTCTGGAACTATGGCCTTAACGTCTCACCACACATAATACCCGTCCCATAGACTTACATGTATTATGACCCATACGCTCAGGCCTCCCAGCACTCCTAAAATGGGGAAATGTAAATAACCCTATATATCATTTTAACCATCCTGCTGTTCTCTTTCAAAATAAAAAATAAAAAAGGTATGTGAATCTGCTTGCTTTCCTGCTATTTTAGCCTAGAATAAGCTCTTGCCCCACTCTCCCCCGGGCGACCTAGAAAAAAATTGACCTCGTTTTTTAGAAGAGCCTTGTTACAGCCAGCGCAAGGACTTCCTGTTAGATCTATCTTTTATCATTTCGATGCTTTTGCTACAACAAAACATCACAGAATCGATTTAAATTGGTATCAAAATGATATTTCCGTGATAATCACCACAGGAGCTGCTGCAAAGAGCCACAATTTTTAAAAAGAGACTAACTTTCTTATTCTTAAACTTTATAATGATATGCGCGAATGAATTTGTGTGGTGAGACCTTAAGGGAAATAAACATGTTTATGTAATATTTTTTTTCAAGTGAGCTAGAAAATACATTCTATTCTGAAATCGAAAAAGAAAACCTTGTCCAATTCCGATGAGCAGAAGGCACACAAACGCAAAATGAAATTCCCCTGTTTATTACTAGATCCCGAGAAATGGCCCGTTTTTCGATATTACAACATAATTTTCCATTTTCATGAAGCATCTGTATGGGATTTTCTTTTTTTTTTCAGAGACTCGTCTTGAAATTGGGCAATGAATGATTTTATTTCTTCAGAGTAGTGATGTACGGACATTATACACACAAACAAAAGAGGTATAAATACCAAAGGACAAGAAAATCAATGCGGGGAAGCGGAAGAACCAAGTTGAACTTACAACTGTTTCAGTGCTATATGGACGAATGCTTTGTATATGGGCCATAATTGAACATTATCGATTTAGTTTCGTTAAATTCGCTAGAAAACATGTCTATATTATATTTTTTTGCTGAATTGGCTGCCTGGTGATAATAAATGAGCAAAATTAATGGTCTAGTAGCAATAAAACATCCCACAGGCGCGAAAATGTGTTTTCTGGAACTATGGCCTTAAGGGAAATAAACATGTTTATGTAATATTTTTTTTCAAGTGAGCTAGAAAATACATTCTATTCTGAAATCGAAAAAGAAAACCTTGTCCAATTCCGATGAGCAGAAGGCACACAAACGCAAAATGAAATTCCCCTGTTTATTACTAGATCCCGAGAAATGGCCCGTTTTTCGATATTACAACATAATTTTCCATTTTCATGAAGCATCTGTATGGGATTTTCTATTTTTTCAGAGACTCGTCTTGAAATTGGGCAATGAATGATTTTATTTCTTCAGAGTAGTGATGTACGGACATTATACACACAAACAAAAGAGGTATAAATACCAAAGGACAAGAAAATCAATGCGGGGAAGCGGAAGAACCAAGTTGAACTTACAACTGTTTCAGTGCTATATGGACGAATGCTTTGTATATGGGCCATAATTGAACATTATCGATTTAGTTTCGTTAAATTCGCTAGAAAACATGTCTATATTATATTTTTTTGCTGAATTGGCTGCCTGGTGATAATAAATGAGCAAAATTAATGGTCTAGTAGCAATAAAACATCCCACAGGCGCGAAAATGTGTTTTCTGGAACTATGGCCTTAACGTCTCACCACACATAATACCCGTCCCATAGACTTACATGTATTATGACCCATACGCTCAGGCCTCCCAGCACTCCTAAAATGGGGAAATGTAAATAACCCTATATATCATTTTAACCATCCTGCTGTTCTCTTTCAAAATAAAAAATAAAAAAGGTATGTGAATCTGCTTGCTTTCCTGCTATTTTAGCCTAGAATAAGCTCTTGCCCCACTCTCCCCCGGGCGACCTAGAAAAAAATTGACCTCGTTTTTTAGAAGAGCCTTGTTACAGCCAGCGCAAGGACTTCCTGTTAGATCTATCTTTTATCATTTCGATGCTTTTGCTACAACAAAACATCACAGAATCGATTTAAATTGGTATCAAAATGATATTTCCGTGATAATCACCACAGGAGCTGCTGCAAAGAGCCACAATTTTTAAAAAGAGACTAACTTTCTTATTCTTAAACTTTATAATGATATGCGCGAATGAATTTGTGTGGTGAGACCTTAAGGGAAATAAACATGTTTATGTAATATTTTTTTTCAAGTGAGCTAGAAAATACATTCTATTCTGAAATCGAAAAAGAAAACCTTGTCCAATTCCGATGAGCAGAAGGCACACAAACGCAAAATGAAATTCCCCTGTTTATTACTAGATCCCGAGAAATGGCCCGTTTTTCGATATTACAACATAATTTTCCATTTTCATGAAGCATCTGTATGGGATTTTCTATTTTTTCAGAGACTCGTCTTGAAATTGGGCAATGAATGATTTTATTTCTTCAGAGTAGTGATGTACGGACATTATACACACAAACAAAAGAGGTATAAATACCAAAGGACAAGAAAATCAATGCGGGGAAGCGGAAGAACCAAGTTGAACTTACAACTGTTTCAGTGCTATATGGACGAATGCTTTGTATATGGGCCATAATTGAACATTATCGATTTAGTTTCGTTAAATTCGCTAGAAAACATGTCTATATTATATTTTTTTGCTGAATTGGCTGCCTGGTGATAATAAATGAGCAAAATTAATGGTCTAGTAGCAATAAAACATCCCACAGGCGCGAAAATGTGTTTTCTGGAACTATGGCCTTAACGTCTCACCACACATAATACCCGTCCCATAGACTTACATGTATTATGACCCATACGCTCAGGCCTCCCAGCACTCCTAAAATGGGGAAATGTAAATAACCCTATATATCATTTTAACCATCCTGCTGTTCTCTTTCAAAATAAAAAATAAAAAAGGTATGTGAATCTGCTTGCTTTCCTGCTATTTTAGCCTAGAATAAGCTCTTGCCCCACTCTCCCCCGGGCGACCTAAAAAAAAATTGACCTCGTTTTTTAGAAGAGCCTTGTTACAGCCAGCGCAAGGACTTCCTGTTAGATCTATCTTTTATCATTTCGATGCTTTTGCTACAACAAAACATCACAGAATCGATTTAAATTGGTATCAAAATGATATTTCCGTGATAATCACCACAGGAGCTGCTGCAAAGAGCCACAATTTTTAAAAAGAGACTAACTTTCTTATTCTTAAACTTTATAATGATATGCGCGAATGAATTTGTGTGGTGAGACCTTAAGGGAAATAAACATGTTTATGTAATATTTTTTTTCAAGTGAGCTAGAAAATACATTCTATTCTGAAATCGAAAAAGAAAACCTTGTCCAATTCCGATGAGCAGAAGGCACACAAACGCAAAATGAAATTCCCCTGTTTATTACTAGATCCCGAGAAATGGCCCGTTTTTCGATATTACAACATAATTTTCCATTTTCATGAAGCATCTGTATGGGATTTTCTATTTTTTCAGAGACTCGTCTTGAAATTGGGCAATGAATGATTTTATTTCTTCAGAGTAGTGATGTACGGACATTATACACACAAACAAAAGAGGTATAAATACCAAAGGACAAGAAAATCAATGCGGGGAAGCGGAAGAACCAAGTTGAACTTACAACTGTTTCAGTGCTATATGGACGAATGCTTTGTATATGGGCCATAATTGAACATTATCGATTTAGTTTCGTTAAATTCGCTAGAAAACATGTCTATATTATATTTTTTTGCTGAATTGGCTGCCTGGTGATAATAAATGAGCAAAATTAATGGTCTAGTAGCAATAAAACATCCCACAGGCGCGAAAATGTGTTTTCTGGAACTATGGCCTTAACGTCTCACCACACATAATACCCGTCCCATAGACTTACATGTATTATGACCCATACGCTCAGGCCTCCCAGCACTCCTAAAATGGGGAAATGTAAATAACCCTATATATCATTTTAACCATCCTGCTGTTCTCTTTCAAAATAAAAAATAAAAAAGGTATGTGAATCTGCTTGCTTTCCTGCTATTTTAGCCTAGAATAAGCTCTTGCCCCACTCTCCCCCGGGCGACCTAGAAAAAAATTGACCTCGTTTTTTAGAAGAGCCTTGTTACAGCCAGCGCAAGGACTTCCTGTTAGATCTATCTTTTATCATTTCGATGCTTTTGCTACAACAAAACATCACAGAATCGATTTAAATTGGTATCAAAATGATATTTCCGTGATAATCACCACAGGAGCTGCTGCAAAGAGCCACAATTTTTAAAAAGAGACTAACTTTCTTATTCTTAAACTTTATAATGATATGCGCGAATGAATTTGTGTGGTGAGACCTTAAGGGAAATAAACATGTTTATGTAATATTTTTTTTCAAGTGAGCTAGAAAATACATTCTATTCTGAAATCGAAAAAGAAAACCTTGTCCAATTCCGATGAGCAGAAGGCACACAAACGCAAAATGAAATTCCCCTGTTTATTACTAGATCCCGAGAAATGGCCCGTTTTTCGATATTACAACATAATTTTCCATTTTCATGAAGCATCTGTATGGGATTTTCTATTTTTTCAGAGACTCGTCTTGAAATTGGGCAATGAATGATTTTATTTCTTCAGAGTAGTGATGTACGGACATTATACACACAAACAAAAGAGGTATAAATACCAAAGGACAAGAAAATCAATGCGGGGAAGCGGAAGAACCAAGTTGAACTTACAACTGTTTCAGTGCTATATGGACGAATGCTTTGTATATGGGCCATAATTGAACATTATCGATTTAGTTTCGTTAAATTCGCTAGAAAACATGTCTATATTATATTTTTTTGCTGAATTGGCTGCCTGGTGATAATAAATGAGCAAAATTAATGGTCTAGTAGCAATAAAACATCCCACAGGCGCGAAAATGTGTTTTCTGGAACTATGGCCTTAACGTCTCACCACACATAATACCCGTCCCATAGACTTACATGTATTATGACCCATACGCTCAGGCCTCCCAGCACTCCTAAAATGGGGAAATGTAAATAACCCTATATATCATTTTAACCATCCTGCTGTTCTCTTTCAAAATAAAAAATAAAAAAGGTATGTGAATCTGCTTGCTTTCCTGCTATTTTAGCCTAGAATAAGCTCTTGCCCCACTCTCCCCCGGGCGACCTAGAAAAAAATTGACCTCGTTTTTTAGAAGAGCCTTGTTACAGCCAGCGCAAGGACTTCCTGTTAGATCTATCTTTTATCATTTCGATGCTTTTGCTACAACAAAACATCACAGAATCGATTTAAATTGGTATCAAAATGATATTTCCGTGATAATCACCACAGGAGCTGCTGCAAAGAGCCACAATTTTTAAAAAGAGACTAACTTTCTTATTCTTAAACTTTATAATGATATGCGCGAATGAATTTGTGTGGTGAGACCTTAAGGGAAATAAACATGTTTATGTAATATTTTTTTTCAAGTGAGCTAGAAAATACATTCTATTCTGAAATCGAAAAAGAAAACCTTGTCCAATTCCGATGAGCAGAAGGCACACAAACGCAAAATGAAATTCCCCTGTTTATTACTAGATCCCGAGAAATGGCCCGTTTTTCGATATTACAACATAATTTTCCATTTTCATGAAGCATCTGTATGGGATTTTCTATTTTTTCAGAGACTCGTCTTGAAATTGGGCAATGAATGATTTTATTTCTTCAGAGTAGTGATGTACGGACATTATACACACAAACAAAAGAGGTATAAATACCAAAGGACAAGAAAATCAATGCGGGGAAGCGGAAGAACCAAGTTGAACTTACAACTGTTTCAGTGCTATGTGGACGAATGCTTTGTATATGGGCCATAATTGAACATTATCGATTTAGTTTCGTTAAATTCGCTAGAAAACATGTCTATATTATATTTTTTTGCTGAATTGGCTGCCTGGTGATAATAAATGAGCAAAATTAATGGTCTAGTAGCAATAAAACATCCCACAGGCGCGAAAATGTGTTTTCTGGAACTATGGCCTTAACGTCTCACCACACATAATACCCGTCCCATAGACTTACATGTATTATGACCCATACGCTCAGGCCTCCCAGCACTCCTAAAATGGGGAAATGTAAATAACCCTATATATCATTTTAACCATCCTGCTGTTCTCTTTCAAAATAAAAAATAAAAAAGGTATGTGAATCTGCTTGCTTTCCTGCTATTTTAGCCTAGAATAAGCTCTTGCCCCACTCTCCCCCGGGCGACCTAGAAAAAAATTGACCTCGTTTTTTAGAAGAGCCTTGTTACAGCCAGCGCAAGGACTTCCTGTTAGATCTATCTTTTATCATTTCGATGCTTTTGCTACAACAAAACATCACAGAATCGATTTAAATTGGTATCAAAATGATATTTCCGTGATAATCACCACAGGAGCTGCTGCAAAGAGCCACAATTTTTAAAAAGAGACTAACTTTCTTATTCTTAAACTTTATAATGATATGCGCGAATGAATTTGTGTGGTGAGACCTTAAGGGAAATAAACATGTTTATGTAATATTTTTTTTCAAGTGAGCTAGAAAATACATTCTATTCTGAAATCGAAAAAGAAAACCTTGTCCAATTCCGATGAGCAGAAGGCACACAAACGCAAAATGAAATTCCCCTGTTTATTACTAGATCCCGAGAAATGGCCCGTTTTTCGATATTACAACATAATTTTCCATTTTCATGAAGCATCTGTATGGGATTTTCTATTTTTTCAGAGACTCGTCTTGAAATTGGGCAATGAATGATTTTATTTCTTCAGAGTAGTGATGTACGGACATTATACACACAAACAAAAGAGGTATAAATACCAAAGGACAAGAAAATCAATGCGGGGAAGCGGAAGAACCAAGTTGAACTTACAACTGTTTCAGTGCTATATGGACGAATGCTTTGTATATGGGCCATAATTGAACATTATCGATTTAGTTTCGTTAAATTCGCTAGAAAACATGTCTATATTATATTTTTTTGCTGAATTGGCTGCCTGGTGATAATAAATGAGCAAAATTAATGGTCTAGTAGCAATAAAACATCCCACAGGCGCGAAAATGTGTTTTCTGGAACTATGGCCTTAACGTCTCACCACACATAATACCCGTCCCATAGACTTACATGTATTATGACCCATACGCTCAGGCCTCCCAGCACTCCTAAAATGGGGAAATGTAAATAACCCTATATATCATTTTAACCATCCTGCTGTTCTCTTTCAAAATAAAAAATAAAAAAGGTATGTGAATCTGCTTGCTTTCCTACTATTTTAGCCTAGAATAAGCTCTTGCCCCACTCTCCCCCGGGCGACCTAGAAAAAAATTGACCTCGTTTTTTAGAAGAGCCTTGTTACAGCCAGCGCAAGGACTTCCTGTTAGATCTATCTTTTATCATTTCGATGCTTTTGCTACAACAAAACATCACAGAATCGATTTAAATTGGTATCAAAATGATATTTCCGTGATAATCACCACAGGAGCTGCTGCAAAGAGCCACAATTTTTAAAAAGAGACTAACTTTCTTATTCTTAAACTTTATAATGATATGCGCGAATGAATTTGTGTGGTGAGACCTTAAGGGAAATAAACATGTTTATGTAATATTTTTTTTCAAGTGAGCTAGAAAATA
Source organism: Flabesymbios commensalis (assembly GCA_964017125.1). NCBI lineage: Eukaryota > Metazoa > Annelida > Polychaeta > Terebellida > Flabelligeridae > Flabesymbios > Flabesymbios commensalis. Next base: position 54,060 of record CAXHKU010000637.1, read on the forward strand.
CATTCTATTCTGAAATCGAAAAAGAAAACCTTGTCCAATTCCGATGAGCAGAAGGCACACAAACGCAAAATGAAATTCCCCTGTTTATTACTAGATCCCGAGAAATGGCCCGTTTTTCGATATTACAACATAATTTTCCATTTTCATGAAGCATCTGTATGGGATTTTCTATTTTTTCAGAGACTCGTCTTGAAATTGGGCAATGAATGATTTTATTTCTTCAGAGTAGTGATGTACGGACATTATACACACAAACAAAAGAGGTATAAATACCAAAGGACAAGAAAATCAATGCGGGGAAGCGGAAGAACCAAGTTGAACTTACAACTGTTTCAGTGCTATATGGACGAATGCTTTGTATATGGGCCATAATTGAACATTATCGATTTAGTTTCGTTAAATTCGCTAGAAAACATGTCTATATTATATTTTTTTGCTGAATTGGCTGCCTGGTGATAATAAATGAGCAAAATTAATGGTCTAGTAGCAATAAAACATCCCACAGGCGCGAAAATGTGTTTTCTGGAACTATGGCCTTAACGTCTCACCACACATAATACCCGTCCCATAGACTTACATGTATTATGACCCATACGCTCAGGCCTCCCAGCACTCCTAAAATGGGGAAATGTAAATAACCCTATATATCATTTTAACCATCCTGCTGTTCTCTTTCAAAATAAAAAATAAAAAAGGTATGTGAATCTGCTTGCTTTCCTGCTATTTTAGCCTAGAATAAGCTCTTGCCCCACTCTCCCCCGGGCGACCTAGAAAAAAATTGACCTCGTTTTTTAGAAGAGCCTTGTTACAGCCAGCGCAAGGACTTCCTGTTAGATCTATCTTTTATCATTTCGATGCTTTTGCTACAACAAAACATCACAGAATCGATTTAAATTGGTATCAAAATGATATTTCCGTGATAATCACCACAGGAGCTGCTGCAAAGAGCCACAATTTTTAAAAAGAGACTAACTTTCTTATTCTTAAACTTTATAATGATATGCGCGAATGAATTTGTGTGGTGAGACCTTAAGGGAAATAAACATGTTTATGTAATATTTTTTTTCAAGTGAGCTAGAAAATACATTCTATTCTGAAATCGAAAAAGAAAACCTTGTCCAATTCCGATGAGCAGAAGGCACACAAACGCAAAATGAAATTCCCCTGTTTATTACTAGATCCCGAGAAATGGCCCGTTTTTCGATATTACAACATAATTTTCCATTTTCATGAAGCATCTGTATGGGATTTTCTATTTTTTCAGAGACTCGTCTTGAAATTGGGCAATGAATGATTTTATTTCTTCAGAGTAGTGATGTACGGACATTATACACACAAACAAAAGAGGTATAAATACCAAAGGACAAGAAAATCAATGCGGGGAAGCGGAAGAACCAAGTTGAACTTACAACTGTTTCAGTGCTATATGGACGAATGCTTTGTATATGGGCCATAATTGAACATTATCGATTTAGTTTCGTTAAATTCGCTAGAAAACATGTCTATATTATATTTTTTTGCTGAATTGGCTGCCTGGTGATAATAAATGAGCAAAATTAATGGTCTAGTAGCAATAAAACATCCCACAGGCGCGAAAATGTGTTTTCTGGAACTATGGCCTTAACGTCTCACCACACATAATACCCGTCCCATAGACTTACATGTATTATGACCCATACGCTCAGGCCTCCCAGCACTCCTAAAATGGGGAAATGTAAATAACCCTATATATCATTTTAACCATCCTGCTGTTCTCTTTCAAAATAAAAAATAAAAAAGGTATGTGAATCTGCTTGCTTTCCTGCTATTTTAGCCTAGAATAAGCTCTTGCCCCACTCTCCCCCGGGCGACCTAGAAAAAAATTGACCTCGTTTTTTAGAAGAGCCTTGTTACAGCCAGCGCAAGGACTTCCTGTTAGATCTATCTTTTATCATTTCGATGCTTTTGCTACAACAAAACATCACAGAATCGATTTAAATTGGTATCAAAATGATATTTCCGTGATAATCACCACAGGAGCTGCTGCAAAGAGCCACAATTTTGAAAAAGAGACTAACTTTCTTATTCTTAAACTTTATAATGATATGCGCGAATGAATTTGTGTGGTGAGACCTTAAGGGAAATAAACATGTTTATGTAATATTTTTTTTCAAGTGAGCTAGAAAATACATTCTATTCTGAAATCGAAAAAGAAAACCTTGTCCAATTCCGATGAGCAGAAGGCACACAAACGCAAAATGAAATTCCCCTGTTTATTACTAGATCCCGAGAAATGGCCCGTTTTTCGATATTACAACATAATTTTCCATTTTCATGAAGCATCTGTATGGGATTTTCTATTTTTTCAGAGACTCGTCTTGAAATTGGGCAATGAATGATTTTATTTCTTCAGAGTAGTGATGTACGGACATTATACACACAAACAAAAGAGGTATAAATGCCAAAGGACAAGAAAATCAATGCGGGGAAGCGGAAGAACCAAGTTGAACTTACAACTGTTTCAGTGCTATATGGACGAATGCTTTGTATATGGGCCATAATTGAACATTATCGATTTAGTTTCGTTAAATTCGCTAGAAAACATGTCTATATTATATTTTTTTGCTGAATTGGCTGCCTGGTGATAATAAATGAGCAAAATTAATGGTCTAGTAGCAATAAAACATCCCACAGGCGCGAAAATGTGTTTTCTGGAACTATGGCCTTAACGTCTCACCACACATAATACCCGTCCCATAGACTTACATGTATTATGACCCATACGCTCAGGCCTCCCAGCACTCCTAAAATGGGGAAATGTAAATAACCCTATATATCATTTTAACCATCCTGCTGTTCTCTTTCAAAATAAAAAATAAAAAAGGTATGTGAATCTGCTTGCTTTCCTGCTATTTTAGCCTAGAATAAGCTCTTGCCCCACTCTCCCCCGGGCGACCTAGAAAAAAATTGACCTCGTTTTTTAGAAGAGCCTTGTTACAGCCAGCGCAAGGACTTCCTGTTAGATCTATCTTTTATCATTTCGATGCTTTTGCTACAACAAAACATCACAGAATCGATTTAAATTGGTATCAAAATGATATTTCCGTGATAATCACCACAGGAGCTGCTGCAAAGAGCCACAATTTTTAAAAAGAGACTAACTTTCTTATTCTTAAACTTTATAATGATATGCGCGAATGAATTTGTGTGGTGAGACCTTAAGGGAAATAAACATGTTTATGTAATATTTTTTTTCAAGTGAGCTAGAAAATACATTCTATTCTGAAATCGAAAAAGAAAACCTTGTCCAATTCCGATGAGCAGAAGGCACACAAACGCAAAATGAAATTCCCCTGTTTATTACTAGATCCCGAGAAATGGCCCGTTTTTCGATATTACAACATAATTTTCCATTTTCATGAAGCATCTGTATGGGATTTTCTATTTTTTCAGAGACTCGTCTTGAAATTGGGCAATGAATGATTTTATTTCTTCAGAGTAGTGATGTACGGACATTATACACACAAACAAAAGAGGTATAAATACCAAAGGACAAGAAAATCAATGCGGGGAAGCGGAAGAACCAAGTTGAACTTACAACTGTTTCAGTGCTATATGGACGAATGCTTTGTATATGGGCCATAATTGAACATTATCGATTTAGTTTCGTTAAATTCGCTAGAAAACATGTCTATATTATATTTTTTTGCTGAATTGGCTGCCTGGTGATAATAAATGAGCAAAATTAATGGTCTAGTAGCAATAAAACATCCCACAGGCGCGAAAATGTGTTTTCTGGAACTATGGCCTTAACGTCTCACCACACATAATACCCGTCCCATAGACTTACATGTATTATGACCCATACGCTCAGGCCTCCCAGCACTCCTAAAATGGGGAAATGTAAATAACCCTATATATCATTTTAACCATCCTGCTGTTCTCTTTCAAAATAAAAAATAAAAAAGGTATGTGAATCTGCTTGCTTTCCTGCTATTTTAGCCTAGAATAAGCTCTTGCCCCACTCTCCCCCGGGCGACCTAGAAAAAAATTGACCTCGTTTTTTAGAAGAGCCTTGTTACAGCCAGCGCAAGGACTTCCTGTTAGATCTATCTTTTATCATTTCGATGCTTTTGCTACAACAAAACATCACAGAATCGATTTAAATTGGTATCAAAATGATATTTCCGTGATAATCACCACAGGAGCTGCTGCAAAGAGCCACAATTTTTAAAAAGAGACTAACTTTCTTATTCTTAAACTTTATAATGATATGCGCGAATGAATTTGTGTGGTGAGACCTTAAGGGAAATAAACATGTTTATGTAATATTTTTTTTCAAGTGAGCTAGAAAATACATTCTATTCTGAAATCGAAAAAGAAAACCTTGTCCAATTCCGATGAGCAGAAGGCACACAAACGCAAAATGAAATTCCCCTGTTTATTACTAGATCCCGAGAAATGGCCCGTTTTTCGATATTACAACATAATTTTCCATTTTCATGAAGCATCTGTATGGGATTTTCTATTTTTTCAGAGACTCGTCTTGAAATTGGGCAATGAATGATTTTATTTCTTCAGAGTAGTGATGTACGGACATTATACACACAAACAAAAGAGGTATAAATACCAAAGGACAAGAAAATCAATGCGGGGAAGCGGAAGAACCAAGTTGAACTTACAACTGTTTCAGTGCTATATGGACGAATGCTTTGTATATGGGCCATAATTGAACATTATCGATTTAGTTTCGTTAAATTCGCTAGAAAACATGTCTATATTATATTTTTTTGCTGAATTGGCTGCCTGGTGATAATAAATGAGCAAAATTAATGGTCTAGTAGCAATAAAACATCCCACAGGCGCGAAAATGTGTTTTCTGGAACTATGGCCTTAACGTCTCACCACACATAATACCCGTCCCATAGACTTACATGTATTATGACCCATACGCTCAGGCCTCCCAGCACTCCTAAAATGGGGAAATGTAAATAACCCTATATATCATTTTAACCATCCTGCTGTTCTCTTTCAAAATAAAAAATAAAAAAGGTATGTGAATCTGCTTGCTTTCCTGCTATTTTAGCCTAGAATAAGCTCTTGCCCCACTCTCCCCCGGGCGACCTAGAAAAAAATTGACCTCGTTTTTTAGAAGAGCCTTGTTACAGCCAGCGCAAGGACTTCCTGTTAGATCTATCTTTTATCATTTCGATGCTTTTGCTACAACAAAACATCACAGAATCGATTTAAATTGGTATCAAAATGATATTTCCGTGATAATCACCACAGGAGCTGCTGCAAAGAGCCACAATTTTTAAAAAGAGACTAACTTTCTTATTCTTAAACTTTATAATGATATGCGCGAATGAATTTGTGTGGTGAGACCTTAAGGGAAATAAACATGTTTATGTAATATTTTTTTTCAAGTGAGCTAGAAAATACATTCTATTCTGAAATCGAAAAAGAAAACCTTGTCCAATTCCGATGAGTAGAAGGCACACAAACGCAAAATGAAATTCCCCTGTTTATTACTAGATCCCGAGAAATGGCCCGTTTTTCGATATTACAACATAATTTTCCATTTTCATGAAGCATCTGTATGGGATTTTCTATTTTTTCAGAGACTCGTCTTGAAATTGGGCAATGAATGATTTTATTTCTTCAGAGTAGTGATGTACGGACATTATACACACAAACAAAAGAGGTATAAATACCAAAGGACAAGAAAATCAATGCGGGGAAGCGGAAGAACCAAGTTGAACTTACAACTGTTTCAGTGCTATATGGACGAATGCTTTGTATATGGGCCATAATTGAACATTATCGATTTAGTTTCGTTAAATTCGCTAGAAAACATGTCTATATTATATTTTTTTGCTGAATTGGCTGCCTGGTGATAATAAATGAGCAAAATTAATGGTCTAGTAGCAATAAAACATCCCACAGGCGCGAAAATGTGTTTTCTGGAACTATGGCCTTAACGTCTCACCACACATAATACCCGTCCCATAGACTTACATGTATTATGACCCATACGCTCAGGCCTCCCAGCACTCCTAAAATGGGGAAATGTAAATAACCCTATATATCATTTTAACCATCCTGCTGTTCTCTTTCAAAATAAAAAATAAAAAAGGTATGTGAATCTGCTTGCTTTCCTGCTATTTTAGCCTAGAATAAGCTCTTGCCCCACTCTCCCCCGGGCGACCTAGAAAAAAATTGACCTCGTTTTTTAGAAGAGCCTTGTTACAGCCAGCGCAAGGACTTCCTGTTAGATCTATCTTTTATCATTTCGATGCTTTTGCTACAACAAAACATCACAGAATCGATTTAAATTGGTATCAAAATGATATTTCCGTGATAATCACCACAGGAGCTGCTGCAAAGAGCCACAATTTTTAAAAAGAGACTAACTTTCTTATTCTTAAACTTTATAATGATATGCGCGAATGAATTTGTGTGGTGAGACCTTAAGGGAAATAAACATGTTTATGCAATATTTTTTTTCAAGTGAGCTAGAAAATACATTCTATTCTGAAATCGAAAAAGAAAACCTTGTCCAATTCCGATGAGCAGAAGGCACACAAACGCAAAATGAAATTCCCCTGTTTATTACTAGATCCCGAGAAATGGCCCGTTTTTCGATATTACAACATAATTTTCCATTTTCATGAAGCATCTGTATGGGATTTTCTATTTTTTCAGAGACTCGTCTTGAAATTGGGCAATGAATGATTTTATTTCTTCAGAGTAGTGATGTACGGACATTATACACACAAACAAAAGAGGTATAAATACCAAAGGACAAGAAAATCAATGCGGGGAAGCGGAAGAACCAAGTTGAACTTACAACTGTTTCAGTGCTATATGGACGAATGCTTTGTATATGGGCCATAATTGAACATTATCGATTTAGTTTCGTTAAATTCGCTAGAAAACATGTCTATATTATATTTTTTTGCTGAATTGGCTGCCTGGTGATAATAAATGAGCAAAATTAATGGTCTAGTAGCAATAAAACATCCCACAGGCGCGAAAATGTGTTTTCTGGAACTATGGCCTTAACGTCTCACCACACATAATACCCGTCCCATAGACTTACATGTATTATGACCCATACGCTCAGGCCTCCCAGCACTCCTAAAATGGGGAAATGTAAATAACCCTATATATCATTTTAACCATCCTGCTGTTCTCTTTCAAAATAAAAAATAAAAAAGGTATGTGAATCTGCTTGCTTTCCTGCTATTTTAGCCTAGAATAAGCTCTTGCCCCACTCTCCCCCGGGCGACCTAGAAAAAAATTGACCTCGTTTTTTAGAAGAGCCTTGTTACAGCCAGCGCAAGGACTTCCTGTTAGATCTATCTTTTATCATTTCGATGCTTTTGCTACAACAAAACATCACAGAATCGATTTAAATTGGTATCAAAATGATATTTCCGTGATAATCACCACAGGAGCTGCTGCAAAGAGCCACAATTTTTAAAAAGAGACTAACTTTCTTATTCTTAAACTTTATAATGATATGCGCGAATGAATTTGTGTGGTGAGACCTTAAGGGAAATAAACATGTTTATGTAATATTTTTTTTCAAGTGAGCTAGAAAATACATTCTATTCTGAAATCGAAAAAGAAAACCTTGTCCAATTCCGATGAGCAGAAGGCACACAAACGCAAAATGAAATTCCCCTGTTTATTACTAGATCCCGAGAAATGGCCCGTTTTTCGATATTACAACATAATTTTCCATTTTCATGAAGCATCTGTATGGGATTTTCTATTTTTTCAGAGACTCGTCTTGAAATTGGGCAATGAATGATTTTATTTCTTCAGAGTAGTGATGTACGGACATTATACACACAAACAAAAGAGGTATAAATACCAAAGGACAAGAAAATCAATGCGGGGAAGCGGAAGAACCAAGTTGAACTTACAACTGTTTCAGTGCTATATGGACGAATGCTTTGTATATGGGCCATAATTGAACATTATCGATTTAGTTTCGTTAAATTCGCTAGAAAACATGTCTATATTATATTTTTTTGCTGAATTGGCTGCCTGGTGATAATAAATGAGCAAAATTAATGGTCTAGTAGCAATAAAACATCCCACAGGCGCGAAAATGTGTTTTCTGGAACTATGGCCTTAACGTCTCACCACACATAATACCCGTCCCATAGACTTACATGTATTATGACCCATACGCTCAGGCCTCCCAGCACTCCTAAAATGGGGAAATGTAAATAACCCTATATATCATTTTAACCATCCTGCTGTTCTCTTTCAAAATAAAAAATAAAAAAGGTATGTGAATCTGCTTGCTTTCCTGCTATTTTAGCCTAGAATAAGCTCTTGCCCCACTCTCCCCCGGGCGACCTAGAAAAAAATTGACCTCGTTTTTTAGAAGAGCCTTGTTACAGCCAGCGCAAGGACTTCCTGTTAGATCTATCTTTTATCATTTCGATGCTTTTGCTACAACAAAACATCACAGAATCGATTTAAATTGGTATCAAAATGATATTTCCGTGATAATCACCACAGGAGCTGCTGCAAAGAGCCACAATTTTTAAAAAGAGACTAACTTTCTTATTCTTAAACTTTATAATGATATGCGCGAATGAATTTGTGTGGTGAGACCTTAAGGGAAATAAACATGTTTATGTAATATTTTTTTTCAAGTGAGCTAGAAAATACATTCTACTCTGAAATCGAAAAAGAAAACCTTGTCCAATTCCGATGAGCAGAAGGCACACAAACGCAAAATGAAATTCCCCTGTTTATTACTAGATCCCGAGAAATGGCCCGTTTTTCGATATTACAACATAATTTTCCATTTTCATGAAGCATCTGTATGGGATTTTCTATTTTTTCAGAGACTCGTCTTGAAATTGGGCAATGAATGATTTTATTTCTTCAGAGTAGTGATGTACGGACATTATACACACAAACAAAAAAGGTATAAATACCAAAGGACAAGAAAATCAATGCGGGGAAGCGGAAGAACCAAGTTGAACTTACAACTGTTTCAGTGCTATATGGACGAATGCTTTGTATATGGGCCATAATTGAACATTATCGATTTAGTTTCGTTAAATTCGCTAGAAAACATGTCTATATTATATTTTTTTGCTGAATTGGCTGCCTGGTGATAATAAATGAGCAAAATTAATGGTCTAGTAGCAATAAAACATCCCACAGGCGCGAAAATGTGTTTTCTGGAACTATGGCCTTAACGTCTCACCACACATAATACCCGTCCCATAGACTTACATGTATTATGACCCATACGCTCAGGCCTCCCAGCACTCCTAAAATGGGGAAATGTAAATAACCCTATATATCATTTTAACCATCCTGCTGTTCTCTTTCAAAATAAAAAATAAAAAAGGTATGTGAATCTGCTTGCTTTCCTGCTATTTTAGCCTAGAATAAGCTCTTGCCCCACTCTCCCCCGGGCGACCTAGAAAAAAATTGACCTCGTTTTTTAGAAGAGCCTTGTTACAGCCAGCGCAAGGACTTCCTGTTAGATCTATCTTTTATCATTTCGATGCTTTTGCTACAACAAAACATCACAGAATCGATTTAAATTGGTATCAAAATGATATTTCCGTGATAATCACCACAGGAGCTGCTGCAAAGAGCCACAATTTTTAAAAAGAGACTAACTTTCTTATTCTTAAACTTTATAATGATATGCGCGAATGAATTTGTGTGGTGAGACCTTAAGGGAAATAAACATGTTTATGTAATATTTTTTTTCAAGTGAGCTAGAAAATACATTCTATTCTGAAATCGAAAAAGAAAACCTTGTCCAATTCCGATGAGCAGAAGGCACACAAACGCAAAATGAAATTCCCCTGTTTATTACTAGATCCCGAGAAATGGCCCGTTTTTCGATATTACAACATAATTTTCCATTTTCATGAAGCATCTGTATGGGATTTTCTATTTTTTCAGAGACTCGTCTTGAAATTGGGCAATGAATGATTTTATTTCTTCAGAGTAGTGATGTACGGACATTATACACACAAACAAAAGAGGTATAAATACCAAAGGACAAGAAAATCAATGCGGGGAAGCGGAAGAACCAAGTTGAACTTACAACTGTTTCAGTGCTATATGGACGAATGCTTTGTATATGGGCCATAATTGAACATTATCGATTTAGTTTCGTTAAATTCGCTAGAAAACATGTCTATATTATATTTTTTTGCTGAATTGGCTGCCTGGTGATAATAAATGAGCAAAATTAATGGTCTAGTAGCAATAAAACATCCCACAGGCGCGAAAATGTGTTTTCTGGAACTATGGCCTTAACGTCTCACCACACATAATACCCGTCCCATAGACTTACATGTATTATGACCCATACGCTCAGGCCTCCCAGCACTCCTAAAATGGGGAAATGTAAATAACCCTATATATCATTTTAACCATCCTGCTGTTCTGTTTCAAAATAAAAAATAAAAAAGGTATGTGAATCTGCTTGCTTTCCTGCTATTTTAGCCTAGAATAAGCTCTTGCCCCACTCTCCCCCGGGCGACCTAGAAAAAAATTGACCTCGTTTTTTAGAAGAGCCTTGTTACAGCCAGCGCAAGGACTTCCTGTTAGATCTATCTTTTATCATTTCGATGCTTTTGCTACAACAAAACATCACAGAATCGATTTAAATTGGTATCAAAATGATATTTCCGTGATAATCACCACAGGAGCTGCTGCAAAGAGCCACAATTTTTAAAAAGAGACTAACTTTCTTATTCTTAAACTTTATAATGATATGCGCGAATGAATTTGTGTGGTGAGACCTTAAGGGAAATAAACATGTTTATGTAATATTTTTTTTCAAGTGAGCTAGAAAATACATTCTATTCTGAAATCGAAAAAGAAAACCTTGTCCAATTCCGATGAGCAGAAGGCACACAAACGCAAAATGAAATTCCCCTGTTTATTACTAGATCCCGAGAAATGGCCCGTTTTTCGATATTACAACATAATTTTCCATTTTCATGAAGCATCTGTATGGGATTTTCTATTTTTTCAGAGACTCGTCTTGAAATTGGGCAATGAATGATTTTATTTCTTCAGAGTAGTGATGTACGGACATTATACACACAAACAAAAGAGGTATAAATACCAAAGGACAAAAAAATCAATGCGGGGAAGCGGAAGAACCAAGTTGAACTTACAACTGTTTCAGTGCTATATGGACGAATGCTTTGTATATGGGCCATAATTGAACATTATCGATTTAGTTTCGTTAAATTCGCTAGAAAACATGTCTATATTATATTTTTTTGCTGAATTGGCTGCCTGGTGATAATAAATGAGCAAAATTAATGGTCTAGTAGCAATAAAACATCCCACAGGCGCGAAAATGTGTTTTCTGGAACTATGGCCTTAACGTCTCACCACACATAATACCCGTCCCATAGACTTACATGTATTATGACCCATACGCTCAGGCCTCCCAGCACTCCTAAAATGGGGAAATGTAAATAACCCTATATATCATTTTAACCATCCTGCTGTTCTCTTTCAAAATAAAAAATAAAAAAGGTATGTGAATCTGCTTGCTTTCCTGCTATTTTAGCCTAGAATAAGCTCTTGCCCCACTCTCCCCCGGGCGACCTAGAAAAAAATTGACCTCGTTTTTTAGAAGAGCCTTGTTACAGCCAGCGCAAGGACTTCCTGTTAGATCTATCTTTTATCATTTCGATGCTTTTGCTACAACAAAACATCACAGAATCGATTTAAATTGGTATCAAATGATATTTCCGTGATAATCACCACAGGAGCTGCTGCAAAGAGCCACAATTTTTAAAAAGAGACTAACTTTCTTATTCTTAAACTTTATAATGATATGCGCGAATGAATTTGTGTGGTGAGACCTTAAGGGAAATAAACATGTTTATGTAATATTTTTTTTCAAGTGAGCTAGAAAATACATTCTATTCTGAAATCGAAAAAGAAAACCTTGTCCAATTCCGATGAGCAGAAGGCACACAAACGCAAAATGAAATTCCCCTGTTTATTACTAGATCCCGAGAAATGGCCCGTTTTTCGATATTACAACATAATTTTCCATTTTCATGAAGCATCTGTATGGGATTTTCTATTTTTTCAGAGACTCGTCTTGAAATTGGGCAATGAATGATTTTATTTCTTCAGAGTAGTGATGTACGGACATTATACACACAAACAAAAGAGGTATAAATACCAAAGGACAAGAAAATCAATGCGGGGAAGCGGAAGAACCAAGTTGAACTTACAACTGTTTCAGTGCTATATGGACGAATGCTTTGTATATGGGCCATAATTGAACATTATCGATTTAGTTTCGTTAAATTCGCTAGAAAACATGTCTATATTATATTTTTTTGCTGAATTGGCTGCCTGGTGATAATAAATGAGCAAAATTAATGGTCTAGTAGCAATAAAACATCCCACAGGCGCGAAAATGTGTTTTCTGGAACTATGGCCTTAACGTCTCACCACACATAATACCCGTCCCATAGACTTACATGTATTATGACCCATACGCTCAGGCCTCCCAGCACTCCTAAAATGGGGAAATGTAAATAACCCTATATATCATTTTAACCATCCTGCTGTTCTCTTTCAAAATAAAAAATAAAAAAGGTATGTGAATCTGCTTGCTTTCCTGCTATTTTAGCCTAGAATAAGCTCTTGCCTCACTCTCCCCCGGGCGACCTAGAAAAAAATTGACCTCGTTTTTTAGAAGAGCCTTGTTACAGCCAGCGCAAGGACTTCCTGTTAGATCTATCTTTTATCATTTCGATGCTTTTGCTACAACAAAACATCACAGAATCGATTTAAATTGGTATCAAAATGATATTTCCGTGATAATCACCACAGGAGCTGCTGCAAAGAGCCACAATTTTTAAAAAGAGACTAACTTTCTTATTCTTAAACTTTATAATGATATGCGCGAATGAATTTGTGTGGTGAGACCTTAAGGGAAATAAACATGTTTATGTAATATTTTTTTTCAAGTGAGCTAGAAAATACATTCTATTCTGAAATCGAAAAAGAAAACCTTGTCCAATTCCGATGAGCAGAAGGCACACAAACGCAAAATGAAATTCCCCTGTTTATTACTAGATCCCGAGAAATGGCCCGTTTTTCGATATTACAACATAATTTTCCATTTTCATGAAGCATCTGTATGGGATTTTCTATTTTTTCAGAGACTCGTCTTGAAATTGGGCAATGAATGATTTTATTTCTTCAGAGTAGTGATGTACGGACATTATACACACAAACAAAAGAGGTATAAATACCAAAGGACAAAAAAATCAATGCGGGGAAGCGGAAGAACCAAGTTGAACTTACAACTGTTTCAGTGCTATATGGACGAATGCTTTGTATATGGGCCATAATTGAACATTATCGATTTAGTTTCGTTAAATTCGCTAGAAAACATGTCTATATTATATTTTTTTGCTGAATTGGCTGCCTGGTGATAATAAATGAGCAAAATTAATGGTCTAGTAGCAATAAAACATCCCACAGGCGCGAAAATGTGTTTTCTGGAACTATGGCCTTAACGTCTCACCACACATAATACCCGTCCCATAGACTTACATGTATTATGACCCATACGCTCAGGCCTCCCAGCACTCCTAAAATGGGGAAATGTAAATAACCCTATATATCATTTTAACCATCCTGCTGTTCTCTTTCAAAATAAAAAATAAAAAAGGTATGTGAATCTGCTTGCTTTCCTGCTATTTTAGCCTAGAATAAGCTCTTGCCCCACTCTCGCCCGGGCGACCTAGAAAAAAATTGACCTCGTTTTTTAGAAGAGCCTTGTTACAGCCAGCGCAAGGACTTCCTGTTAGATCTATCTTTTATCATTTCGATGCTTTTGCTACAACAAAACATCACAGAATCGATTTAAATTGGTATCAAAATGATATTTCCGTGATAATCACCACAGGAGCTGCTGCAAAGAGCCACAATTTTTAAAAAGAGACTAACTTTCTTATTCTTAAACTTTATAATGATATGCGCGAATGAATTTGTGTGGTGAGACCTTAAGGGAAATAAACATGTTTATGTAATATTTTTTTTCAAGTGAGCTAGAAAATACATTCTATTCTGAAATCGAAAAAGAAAACCTTGTCCAATTCCGATGAGCAGAAGGCACACAAACGCAAAATGAAATTCCCCTGTTTATTACTAGATCCCGAGAAATGGCCCGTTTTTCGATATTACAACATAATTTTCCATTTTCATGAAGCATCTGTATGGGATTTTCTATTTTTTCAGAGACTCGTCTTGAAATTGGGCAATGAATGATTTTATTTCTTCAGAGTAGTGATGTACGGACATTATACACACAAACAAAAGAGGTATAAATACCAAAGGACAAGAAAATCAATGCGGGGAAGCGGAAGAACCAAGTTGAACTTACAACTGTTTCAGTGCTATATGGACGAATGCTTTGTATATGGGCCATAATTGAACATTATCGATTTAGTTTCGTTAAATTCGCTAGAAAACATGTCTATATTATATTTTTTTGCTGAATTGGCTGCCTGGTGATAATAAATGAGCAAAATTAATGGTCTAGTAGCAATAAAACATCCCACAGGCGCGAAAATGTGTTTTCTGGAACTATGGCCTTAACGTCTCACCACACATAATACCCGTCCCATAGACTTACATGTATTATGACCCATACGCTCAGGCCTCCCAGCACTCCTAAAATGGGGAAATGTAAATAACCCTATATATCATTTTAACCATCCTGCTGTTCTCTTTCAAAATAAAAAATAAAAAAGGTATGTGAATCTGCTTGCTTTCCTGCTATTTTAGCCTAGAATAAGCTCTTGCCCCACTCTCCCCCGGGCGACCTAGAAAAAAATTGACCTCGTTTTTTAGAAGAGCCTTGTTACAGCCAGCGCAAGGACTTCCTGTTAGATCTATCTTTTATCATTTCGATGCTTTTGCTACAACAAAACATCACAGAATCGATTTAAATTGGTATCAAAATGATATTTCCGTGATAATCACCACAGGAGCTGCTGCAAAGAGCCACAATTTTTAAAAAGAGACTAACTTTCTTATTCTTAAACTTTATAATGATATGCGCGAATGAATTTGTGTGGTGAGACCTTAAGGGAAATAAACATGTTTATGTAATATTTTTTTTCAAGTGAGCTAGAAAATACATTCTATTCTGAAATCGAAAAAGAAAACCTTGTCCAATTCCGATGAGCAGAAGGCACACAAACGCAAAATGAAATTCCCCTGTTTATTACTAGATCCCGAGAAATGGCCCGTTTTTCGATATTACAACATAATTTTCCATTTTCATGAAGCATCTGTATGGGATTTTCTATTTTTTCAGAGACTCGTCTTGAAATTGGGCAATGAATGATTTTATTTCTTCAGAGTAGTGATGTACGGACATTATACACACAAACAAAAGAGGTATAAATACCAAAGGACAAGAAAATCAATGCGGGGAAGCGGAAGAACCAAGTTGAACTTACAACTGTTTCAGTGCTATATGGACGAATGCTTTGTATATGGGCCATAATTGAACATTATCGATTTAGTTTCGTTAAATTCGCTAGAAAACATGTCTATATTATATTTTTTTGCTGAATTGGCTGCCTGGTGATAATAAATGAGCAAAATTAATGGTCTAGTAGCAATAAAACATCCCACAGGCGCGAAAATGTGTTTTCTGGAACTATGGCCTTAACGTCTCACCACACATAATACCCGTCCCATAGACTTACATGTATTATGACCCATACGCTCAGGCCTCCCAGCACTCCTAAAATGGGGAAATGTAAATAACCCTATATATCATTTTAACCATCCTGCTGTTCTCTTTCAAAATAAAAAATAAAAAAGGTATGTGAATCTGCTTGCTTTCCTGCTATTTTAGCCTAGAATAAGCTCTTGCCCCACTCTCCCCCGGGCGACCTAGAAAAAAATTGACCTCGTTTTTTAGAAGAGCCTTGTTACAGCCAGCGCAAGGACTTCCTGTTAGATCTATCTTTTATCATTTCGATGCTTTTGCTACAACAAAACATCACAGAATCGATTTAAATTGGTATCAAAATGATATTTCCGTGATAATCACCACAGGAGCTGCTGCAAAGAGCCACAATTTTTAAAAAGAGACTAACTTTCTTATTCTTAAACTTTATAATGATATGCGCGAATGAATTTGT
The DNA here is from genome assembly GCA_964017125.1 of Flabesymbios commensalis. Classification (NCBI taxonomy): domain Eukaryota; kingdom Metazoa; phylum Annelida; class Polychaeta; order Terebellida; family Flabelligeridae; genus Flabesymbios; species Flabesymbios commensalis. The sequence goes on from CAXHKU010000637.1 coordinate 70,253, forward strand.
GTGGTGAGACCTTAAGGGAAATAAACATGTTTATGTAATATTTTTTTTCAAGTGAGCTAGAAAATACATTCTATTCTGAAATCGAAAAAGAAAACCTTGTCCAATTCCGATGAGCAGAAGGCACACAAACGCAAAATGAAATTCCCCTGTTTATTACTAGATCCCGAGAAATGGCCCGTTTTTCGATATTACAACATAATTTTCCATTTTCATGAAGCATCTGTATGGGATTTTCTATTTTTTCAGAGACTCGTCTTGAAATTGGGCAATGAATGATTTTATTTCTTCAGAGTAGTGATGTACGGACATTATACACACAAACAAAAGAGGTATAAATACCAAAGGACAAGAAAATCAATGCGGGGAAGCGGAAGAACCAAGTTGAACTTACAACTGTTTCAGTGCTATATGGACGAATGCTTTGTATATGGGCCATAATTGAACATTATCGATTTAGTTTCGTTAAATTCGCTAGAAAACATGTCTATATTATATTTTTTTGCTGAATTGGCTGCCTGGTGATAATAAATGAGCAAAATTAATGGTCTAGTAGCAATAAAACATCCCACAGGCGCGAAAATGTGTTTTCTGGAACTATGGCCTTAACGTCTCACCACACATAATACCCGTCCCATAGACTTACATGTATTATGACCCATACGCTCAGGCCTCCCAGCACTCCTAAAATGGGGAAATGTAAATAACCCTATATATCATTTTAATCATCCTGCTGTTCTCTTTCAAAATAAAAAATAAAAAAGGTATGTGAATCTGCTTGCTTTCCTGCTATTTTAGCCTAGAATAAGCTCTTGCCCCACTCTCCCCCGGGCGACCTAGAAAAAAATTGACCTCGTTTTTTAGAAGAGCCTTGTTACAGCCAGCGCAAGGACTTCCTGTTAGATCTATCTTTTATCATTTCGATGCTTTTGCTACAACAAAACATCACAGAATCGATTTAAATTGGTATCAAAATGATATTTCCGTGATAATCACCACAGGAGCTGCTGCAAAGAGCCACAATTTTTAAAAAGAGACTAACTTTCTTATTCTTAAACTTTATAATGATATGCGCGAATGAATTTGTGTGGTGAGACCTTAAGGGAAATAAACATGTTTATGTAATATTTTTTTTCAAGTGAGCTAGAAAATACATTCTATTCTGAAATCGAAAAAGAAAACCTTGTCCAATTCCGATGAGCAGAAGGCACACAAACGCAAAATGAAATTCCCCTGTTTATTACTAGATCCCGAGAAATGGCCCGTTTTTCGATATTACAACATAATTTTCCATTTTCATGAAGCATCTGTATGGGATTTTCTATTTTTTCAGAGACTCGTCTTGAAATTGGGCAATGAATGATTTTATTTCTTCAGAGTAGTGATGTACGGACATTATACACACAAACAAAAGAGGTATAAATACCAAAGGACAAGAAAATCAATGCGGGGAAGCGGAAGAACCAAGTTGAACTTACAACTGTTTCAGTGCTATATGGACGAATGCTTTGTATATGGGCCATAATTGAACATTATCGATTTAGTTTCGTTAAATTCGCTAGAAAACATGTCTATATTATATTTTTTTGCTGAATTGGCTGCCTGGTGATAATAAATGAGCAAAATTAATGGTCTAGTAGCAATAAAACATCCCACAGGCGCAAAAATGTGTTTTCTGGAACTATGGCCTTAACGTCTCACCACACATAATACCCGTCCCATAGACTTACATGTATTATGACCCATACGCTCAGGCCTCCCAGCACTCCTAAAATGGGGAAATGTAAATAACCCTATATATCATTTTAACCATCCTGCTGTTCTCTTTCAAAATAAAAAATAAAAAAGGTATGTGAATCTGCTTGCTTTCCTGCTATTTTAGCCTTGAATAAGCTCTTGCCCCACTCTCCCCCGGGCGACCTAGAAAAAAATTGACCTCGTTTTTTAGAAGAGCCTTGTTACAGCCAGCGCAAGGACTTCCTGTTAGATCTATCTTTTATCATTTCGATGCTTTTGCTACAACAAAACATCACAGAATCGATTTAAATTGGTATCAAAATGATATTTCCGTGATAATCACCACAGGAGCTGCTGCAAAGAGCCACAATTTTTAAAAAGAGACTAACTTTCTTATTCTTAAACTTTATAATGATATGCGCGAATGAATTTGTGTGGTGAGACCTTAAGGGAAATAAACATGTTTATGTAATATTTTTTTTCAAGTGAGCTAGAAAATACATTCTATTCTGAAATCGAAAAAGAAAACCTTGTCCAATTCCGATGAGCAGAAGGCACACAAACGCAAAATGAAATTCCCCTGTTTATTACTAGATCCCGAGAAATGGCCCGTTTTTCGATATTACAACATAATTTTCCATTTTCATGAAGCATCTGTATGGGATTTTCTATTTTTTCAGAGACTCGTCTTGAAATTGGGCAATGAATGATTTTATTTCTTCAGAGTAGTGATGTACGGACATTATACACACAAACAAAAGAGGTATAAATACCAAAGGACAAGAAAATCAATGCGGGGAAGCGGAAGAACCAAGTTGAACTTACAGCTGTTTCAGTGCTATATGGACGAATGCTTTGTATATGGGCCATAATTGAACATTATCGATTTAGTTTCGTTAAATTCGCTAGAAAACATGTCTATATTATATTTTTTTGCTGAATTGGCTGCCTGGTGATAATAAATGAGCAAAATTAATGGTCTAGTAGCAATAAAACATCCCACAGGCGCGAAAATGTGTTTTCTGGAACTATGGCCTTAACGTCTCACCACACATAATACCCGTCCCATAGACTTACATGTATTATGACCCATACGCTCAGGCCTCCCAGCACTCCTAAAATGGGGAAATGTAAATAACCCTATATATCATTTTAACCATCCTGCTGTTCTCTTTCAAAATAAAAAATAAAAAAGGTATGTGAATCTGCTTGCTTTCCTGCTATTTTAGCCTAGAATAAGCTCTTGCCCCACTCTCCCCCGGGCGACCTAGAAAAAAATTGACCTCGTTTTTTAGAAGAGCCTTGTTACAGCCAGCGCAAGGACTTCCTGTTAGATCTATCTTTTATCATTTCGATGCTTTTGCTACAACAAAACATCACAGAATCGATTTAAATTGGTATCAAAATGATATTTCCGTGATAATCACCACAGGAGCTGCTGCAAAGAGCCACAATTTTTAAAAAGAGACTAACTTTCTTATTCTTAAACTTTATAATGATATGCGCGAATGAATTTGTGTGGTGAGACCTTAAGGGAAATAAACATGTTTATGTAATATTTTTTTTCAAGTGAGCTAGAAAATACATTCTATTCTGAAATCGAAAAAGAAAACCTTGTCCAATTCCGATGAGCAGAAGGCACACAAACGCAAAATGAAATTCCCCTGTTTATTACTAGATCCCGAGAAATGGCCCGTTTTTCGATATTACAACATAATTTTCCATTTTCATGAAGCATCTGTATGGGATTTTCTATTTTTTCAGAGACTCGTCTTGAAATTGGGCAATGAATGATTTTATTTCTTCAGAGTAGTGATGTACGGACATTATACACACAAACAAAAGAGGTATAAATACCAAAGGACAAGAAAATCAATGCGGGGAAGCGGAAGAACCAAGTTGAACTTACAACTGTTTCAGTGCTATATGGACGAATGCTTTGTATATGGGCCATAATTGAACATTATCGATTTAGTTTCGTTAAATTCGCTAGAAAACATGTCTATATTATATTTTTTTGCTGAATTGGCTGCCTGGTGATAATAAATGAGCAAAATTAATGGTCTAGTAGCAATAAAACATCCCACAGGCGCGAAAATGTGTTTTCTGGAACTATGGCCTTAACGTCTCACCACACATAATACCCGTCCCATAGACTTACATGTATTATGACCCATACGCTCAGGCCTCCCAGCACTCCTAAAATGGGGAAATGTAAATAACCCTATATATCATTTTAACCATCCTGCTGTTCTCTTTCAAAATAAAAAATAAAAAAGGTATGTGAATCTGCTTGCTTTCCTGCTATTTTAGCCTAGAATAAGCTCTTGCCCCACTCTCCCCCGGGCGACCTAGAAAAAAATTGACCTCGTTTTTTAGAAGAGCCTTGTTACAGCCAGCGCAAGGACTTCCTGTTAGATCTATCTTTTATCATTTCGATGCTTTTGCTACAACAAAACATCACAGAATCGATTTAAATTGGTATCAAAATGATATTTCCGTGATAATCACCACAGGAGCTGCTGCAAAGAGCCACAATTTTTAAAAAGAGACTAACTTTCTTATTCTTAAACTTTATAATGATATGCGCGAATGAATTTGTGTGGTGAGACCTTAAGGGAAATAAACATGTTTATGTAATATTTTTTTTCAAGTGAGCTAGAAAATACATTCTATTCTGAAATCGAAAAAGAAAACCTTGTCCAATTCCGATGAGCAGAAGGCACACAAACGCAAAATGAAATTCCCCTGTTTATTACTAGATCCCGAGAAATGGCCCGTTTTTCGATATTACAACATAATTTTCCATTTTCATGAAGCATCTGTATGGGATTTTCTATTTTTTCAGAGACTCGTCTTGAAATTGGGCAATGAATGATTTTATTTCTTCAGAGTAGTGATGTACGGACATTATACACACAAACAAAAGAGGTATAAATACCAAAGGACAAGAAAATCAATGCGGGGAAGCGGAAGAACCAAGTTGAACTTACAACTGTTTCAGTGCTATATGGACGAATGCTTTGTATATGGGCCATAATTGAACATTATCGATTTAGTTTCGTTAAATTCGCTAGAAAACATGTCTATATTATATTTTTTTGCTGAATTGGCTGCCTGGTGATAATAAATGAGCAAAATTAATGGTCTAGTAGCAATAAAACATCCCACAGGCGCGAAAATATGTTTTCTGGAACTATGGCCTTAACGTCTCACCACACATAATACCCGTCCCATAGACTTACATGTATTATGACCCATACGCTCAGGCCTCCCAGCACTCCTAAAATGGGGAAATGTAAATAACCCTATATATCATTTTAACCATCCTGCTGTTCTCTTTCAAAATAAAAAATAAAAAAGGTATGTGAATCTGCTTGCTTTCCTGCTATTTTAGCCTAGAATAAGCTCTTGCCCCACTCTCCCCCGGGCGACCTAGAAAAAAATTGACCTCGTTTTTTAGAAGAGCCTTGTTACAGCCAGCGCAAGGACTTCCTGTTAGATCTATCTTTTATCATTTCGATGCTTTTGCTACAACAAAACATCACAGAATCGATTTAAATTGGTATCAAAATGATATTTCCGTGATAATCACCACAGGAGCTGCTGCAAAGAGCCACAATTTTTAAAAAGAGACTAACTTTCTTATTCTTAAACTTTATAATGATATGCGCGAATGAATTTGTGTGGTGAGACCTTAAGGGAAATAAACATGTTTATGTAATATTTTTTTTCAAGTGAGCTAGAAAATACATTCTATTCTGAAATCGAAAAAGAAAACCTTGTCCAATTCCGATGAGCAGAAGGCACACAAACGCAAAATGAAATTCCCCTGTTTATTACTAGATCCCGAGAAATGGCCCGTTTTTCGATATTACAACATAATTTTCCATTTTCATGAAGCATCTGTATGGGATTTTCTATTTTTTCAGAGACTCGTCTTGAAATTGGGCAATGAATGATTTTATTTCTTCAGAGTAGTGATGTACGGACATTATACACACAAACAAAAGAGGTATAAATACCAAAGGACAAGAAAATCAATGCGGGGAAGCGGAAGAACCAAGTTGAACTTACAACTGTTTCAGTGCTATATGGACGAATGCTTTGTATATGGGCCATAATTGAACATTATCGATTTAGTTTCGTTAAATTCGCTAGAAAACATGTCTATATTATATTTTTTTGCTGAATTGGCTGCCTGGTGATAATAAATGAGCAAAATTAATGGTCTAGTAGCAATAAAACATCCCACAGGCGCGAAAATGTGTTTTCTGGAACTATGGCCTTAACGTCTCACCACACATAATACCCGTCCCATAGACTTACATGTATTATGACCCATACGCTCAGGCCTCCCAGCACTCCTAAAATGGGGAAATGTAAATAACCCTATATATCATTTTAACCATCCTGCTGTTCTCTTTCAAAATAAAAAATAAAAAAGGTATGTGAATCTGCTTGCTTTCCTGCTATTTTAGCCTAGAATAAGCTCTTGCCCCACTCTCCCCCGGGCGACCTAGAAAAAAATTGACCTCGTTTTTTAGAAGAGCCTTGTTACAGCCAGCGCAAGGACTTCCTGTTAGATCTATCTTTTATCATTTCGATGCTTTTGCTACAACAAAACATCACAGAATCGATTTAAATTGGTATCAAAATGATATTTCCGTGATAATCACCACAGGAGCTGCTGCAAAGAGCCACAATTTTTAAAAAGAGACTAACTTTCTTATTCTTAAACTTTATAATGATATGCGCGAATGAATTTGTGTGGTGAGACCTTAAGGGAAATAAACATGTTTATGTAATATTTTTTTTCAAGTGAGCTAGAAAATACATTCTATTCTGAAATCGAAAAAGAAAACCTTGTCCAATTCCGATGAGCAGAAGGCACACAAACGCAAAATGAAATTCCCCTGTTTATTACTAGATCCCGAGAAATGGCCCGTTTTTCGATATTACAACATAATTTTCCATTTTCATGAAGCATCTGTATGGGATTTTCTATTTTTTCAGAGACTCGTCTTGAAATTGGGCAATGAATGATTTTATTTCTTCAGAGTAGTGATGTACGGACATTATACACACAAACAAAAGAGGTATAAATACCAAAGGACAAGAAAATCAATGCGGGGAAGCGGAAGAACCAAGTTGAACTTACAACTGTTTCAGTGCTATATGGACGAATGCTTTGTATATGGGCCATAATTGAACATTATCGATTTAGTTTCGTTAAATTCGCTAGAAAACATGTCTATATTATATTTTTTTGCTGAATTGGCTGCCTGGTGATAATAAATGAGCAAAATTAATGGTCTAGTAGCAATAAAACATCCCACAGGCGCGAAAATGTGTTTTCTGGAACTATGGCCTTAACGTCTCACCACACATAATACCCGTCCCATAGACTTACATGTATTATGACCCATACGCTCAGGCCTCCCAGCACTCCTAAAATGGGGAAATGTAAATAACCCTATATATCATTTTAACCATCCTGCTGTTCTCTTTCAAAATAAAAAATAAAAAAGGTATGTGAATCTGCTTGCTTTCCTGCTATTTTAGCCTAGAATAAGCTCTTGCCCCACTCTCCCCCGGGCGACCTAGAAAAAAATTGACCTCGTTTTTTAGAAGAGCCTTGTTACAGCCAGCGCAAGGACTTCCTGTTAGATCTATCTTTTATCATTTCGATGCTTTTGCTACAACAAAACATCACAGAATCGATTTAAATTGGTATCAAAATGATATTTCCGTGATAATCACCACAGGAGCTGCTGCAAAGAGCCACAATTTTTAAAAAGAGACTAACTTTCTTATTCTTAAACTTTATAATGATATGCGCGAATGAATTTGTGTGGTGAGACCTTAAGGGAAATAAACATGTTTATGTAATATTTTTTTTCAAGTGAGCTAGAAAATACATTCTATTCTGAAATCGAAAAAGAAAACCTTGTCCAATTCCGATGAGCAGAAGGCACACAAACGCAAAATGAAATTCCCCTGTTTATTACTAGATCCCGAGAAATGGCCCGTTTTTCGATATTACAACATAATTTTCCATTTTCATGAAGCATCTGTATGGGATTTTCTATTTTTTCAGAGACTCGTCTTGAAATTGGGCAATGAATGATTTTATTTCTTCAGAGTAGTGATGTACGGACATTATACACACAAACAAAAGAGGTATAAATACCAAAGGACAAGAAAATCAATGCGGGGAAGCGGAAGAACCAAGTTGAACTTACAACTGTTTCAGTGCTATATGGACGAATGCTTTGTATATGGGCCATAATTGAACATTATCGATTTAGTTTCGTTAAATTCGCTAGAAAACATGTCTATATTATATTTTTTTGCTGAATTGGCTGCCTGGTGATAATAAATGAGCAAAATTAATGGTCTAGTAGCAATAAAACATCCCACAGGCGCGAAAATGTGTTTTCTGGAACTATGGCCTTAACGTCTCACCACACATAATACCCGTCCCATAGACTTACATGTATTATGACCCATACGCTCAGGCCTCCCAGCACTCCTAAAATGGGGAAATGTAAATAACCCTATATATCATTTTAACCATCCTGCTGTTCTCTTTCAAAATAAAAAATAAAAAAGGTATGTGAATCTGCTTGCTTTCCTGCTATTTTAGCCTAGAATAAGCTCTTGCCCCACTCTCCCCCGGGCGACCTAGAAAAAAATTGACCTCGTTTTTTAGAAGAGCCTTGTTACAGCCAGCGCAAGGACTTCCTGTTAGATCTATCTTTTATCATTTCGATGCTTTTGCTACAACAAAACATCACAGAATCGATTTAAATTGGTATCAAAATGATATTTCCGTGATAATCACCACAGGAGCTGCTGCAAAGAGCCACAATTTTTAAAAAGAGACTAACTTTCTTATTCTTAAACTTTATAATGATATGCGCGAATGAATTTGTGTGGTGAGACCTTAAGGGAAATAAACATGTTTATGTAATATTTTTTTTCAAGTGAGCTAGAAAATACATTCTATTCTGAAATCGAAAAAGAAAACCTTGTCCAATTCCGATGAGCAGAAGGCACACAAACGCAAAATGAAATTCCCCTGTTTATTACTAGATCCCGAGAAATGGCCCGTTTTTCGATATTACAACATAATTTTCCATTTTCATGAAGCATCTGTATGGGATTTTCTATTTTTTCAGAGACTCGTCTTGAAATTGGGCAATGAATGATTTTATTTCTTCAGAGTAGTGATGTACGGACATTATACACACAAACAAAAGAGGTATAAATACCAAAGGACAAGAAAATCAATGCGGGGAAGCGGAAGAACCAAGTTGAACTTACAACTGTTTCAGTGCTATATGGACGAATGCTTTGTATATGGGCCATAATTGAACATTATCGATTTAGTTTCGTTAAATTCGCTAGAAAACATGTCTATATTATATTTTTTTGCTGAATTGGCTGCCTGGTGATAATAAATGAGCAAAATTAATGGTCTAGTAGCAATAAAACATCCCACAGGCGCGAAAATGTGTTTTCTGGAACTATGGCCTTAACGTCTCACCACACATAATACCCGTCCCATAGACTTACATGTATTATGACCCATACGCTCAGGCCTCCCAGCACTCCTAAAATGGGGAAATGTAAATAACCCTATATATCATTTTAACCATCCTGCTGTTCTCTTTCAAAATAAAAAATAAAAAAGGTATGTGAATCTGCTTGCTTTCCTGCTATTTTAGCCTAGAATAAGCTCTTGCCCCACTCTCCCCCGGGCGACCTAGAAAAAAATTGACCTCGTTTTTTAGAAGAGCCTTGTTACAGCCAGCGCAAGGACTTCCTGTTAGATCTATCTTTTATCATTTCGATGCTTTTGCTACAACAAAACATCACAGAATCGATTTAAATTGGTATCAAAATGATATTTCCGTGATAATCACCACAGGAGCTGCTGCAAAGAGCCACAATTTTTAAAAAGAGACTAACTTTCTTATTCTTAAACTTTATAATGATATGCGCGAATGAATTTGTGTGGTGAGACCTTAAGGGAAATAAACATGTTTATGTAATATTTTTTTTCAAGTGAGCTAGAAAATACATTCTATTCTGAAATCGAAAAAGAAAACCTTGTCCAATTCCGATGAGCAGAAGGCACACAAACGCAAAATGAAATTCCCCTGTTTATTACTAGATCCCGAGAAATGGCCCGTTTTTCGATATTACAACATAATTTTCCATTTTCATGAAGCATCTGTATGGGATTTTCTATTTTTTCAGAGACTCGTCTTGAAATTGGGCAATGAATGATTTTATTTCTTCAGAGTAGTGATGTACGGACATTATACACACAAACAAAAGAGGTATAAATACCAAAGGACAAGAAAATCAATGCGGGGAAGCGGAAGAACCAAGTTGAACTTACAACTGTTTCAGTGCTATATGGACGAATGCTTTGTATATGGGCCATAATTGAACATTATCGATTTAGTTTCGTTAAATTCGCTAGAAAACATGTCTATATTATATTTTTTTGCTGAATTGGCTGCCTGGTGATAATAAATGAGCAAAATTAATGGTCTAGTAGCAATAAAACATCCCACAGGCGCGAAAATGTGTTTTCTGGAACTATGGCCTTAACGTCTCACCACACATAATACCCGTCCCATAGACTTACATGTATTATGACCCATACGCTCAGGCCTCCCAGCACTCCTAAAATGGGGAAATGTAAATAACCCTATATATCATTTTAACCATCCTGCTGTTCTCTTTCAAAATAAAAAATAAAAAAGGTATGTGAATCTGCTTGCTTTCCTGCTATTTTAGCCTAGAATAAGCTCTTGCCCCACTCTCCCCCGGGCGACCTAGAAAAAAATTGACCTCGTTTTTTAGAAGAGCCTTGTTACAGCCAGCGCAAGGACTTCCTGTTAGATCTATCTTTTATCATTTCGATGCTTTTGCTACAACAAAACATCACAGAATCGATTTAAATTGGTATCAAAATGATATTTCCGTGATAATCACCACAGGAGCTGCTGCAAAGAGCCACAATTTTTAAAAAGAGACTAACTTTCTTATTCTTAAACTTTATAATGATATGCGCGAATGAATTTGTGTGGTGAGACCTTAAGGGAAATAAACATGTTTATGTAATATTTTTTTTCAAGTGAGCTAGAAAATACATTCTATTCTGAAATCGAAAAAGAAAACCTTGTCCAATTCCGATGAGCAGAAGGCACACAAACGCAAAATGAAATTCCCCTGTTTATTACTAGATCCCGAGAAATGGCCCGTTTTTCGATATTACAACATAATTTTCCATTTTCATGAAGCATCTGTATGGGATTTTCTATTTTTTCAGAGACTCGTCTTGAAATTGGGCAATGAATGATTTTATTTCTTCAGAGTAGTGATGTACGGACATTATACACACAAACAAAAGAGGTATAAATACCAAAGGACAAGAAAATCAATGCGGGGAAGCGGAAGAACCAAGTTGAACTTACAACTGTTTCAGTGCTATATGGACGAATGCTTTGTATATGGGCCATAATTGAACATTATCGATTTAGTTTCGTTAAATTCGCTAGAAAACATGTCTATATTATATTTTTTTGCTGAATTGGCTGCCTGGTGATAATAAATGAGCAAAATTAATGGTCTAGTAGCAATAAAACATCCCACAGGCGCGAAAATGTGTTTTCTGGAACTATGGCCTTAACGTCTCACCACACATAATACCCGTCCCATAGACTTACATGTATTATGACCCATACGCTCAGGCCTCCCAGCACTCCTAAAATGGGGAAATGTAAATAACCCTATATATCATTTTAACCATCCTGCTGTTCTCTTTCAAAATAAAAAATAAAAAAGGTATGTGAATCTGCTTGCTTTCCTGCTATTTTAGCCTAGAATAAGCTCTTGCCCCACTCTCCCCCGGGCGACCTAGAAAAAAATTGACCTCGTTTTTTAGAAGAGCCTTGTTACAGCCAGCGCAAGGACTTCCTGTTAGATCTATCTTTTATCATTTCGATGCTTTTGCTACAACAAAACATCACAGAATCGATTTAAATTGGTATCAAAATGATATTTCCGTGATAATCACCACAGGAGCTGCTGCAAAGAGCCACAATTTTTAAAAAGAGACTAACTTTCTTATTCTTAAACTTTATAATGATATGCGCGAATGAATTTGTGTGGTGAGACCTTAAGGGAAATAAACATGTTTATGTAATATTTTTTTTCAAGTGAGCTAGAAAATACATTCTATTCTGAAATCGAAAAAGAAAACCTTGTCCAATTCCGATGAGCAGAAGGCACACAAACGCAAAATGAAATTCCCCTGTTTATTACTAGATCCCGAGAAATGGCCCGTTTTTCGATATTACAACATAATTTTCCATTTTCATGAAGCATCTGTATGGGATTTTCTATTTTTTCAGAGACTCGTCTTGAAATTGGGCAATGAATGATTTTATTTCTTCAGAGTAGTGATGTACGGACATTATACACACAAACAAAAGAGGTATAAATACCAAAGGACAAGAAAATCAATGCGGGGAAGCGGAAGAACCAAGTTGAACTTACAACTGTTTCAGTGCTATATGGACGAATGCTTTGTATATGGGCCATAATTGAACATTATCGATTTAGTTTCGTTAAATTCGCTAGAAAACATGTCTATATTATATTTTTTTGCTGAATTGGCTGCCTGGTGATAATAAATGAGCAAAATTAATGGTCTAGTAGCAATAAAACATCCCACAGGCGCGAAAATGTGTTTTCTGGAACTATGGCCTTAACGTCTCACCACACATAATACCCGTCCCATAGACTTACATGTATTATGACCCATACGCTCAGGCCTCCCAGCACTCCTAAAATGGGGAAATGTAAATAACCCTATATATCATTTTAACCATCCTGCTGTTCTCTTTCAAAATAAAAAATAAAAAAGGTATGTGAATCTGCTTGCTTTCCTGCTATTTTAGCCTAGAATAAGCTCTTGCCCCACTCTCCCCCGGGCGACCTAGAAAAAAATTGACCTCGTTTTTTAGAAGAGCCTTGTTACAGCCAGCGCAAGGACTTCCTGTTAGATCTATCTTTTATCATTTCGATGCTTTTGCTACAACAAAACATCACAGAATCGATTTAAATTGGTATCAAAATGATATTTCCGTGATAATCACCACAGGAGCTGCTGCAAAGAGCCACAATTTTTAAAAAGAGACTAACTTTCTTATTCTTAAACTTTATAATGATATGCGCGAATGAATTTGTGTGGTGAGACCTTAAGGGAAATAAACATGTTTATGTAATATTTTTTTTCAAGTGAGCTAGAAAATACATTCTATTCTGAAATCGAAAAAGAAAACCTTGTCCAATTCCGATGAGCAGAAGGCACACACACGCAAAATGAAATTCCCCTGTTTATTACTAGATCCCGAGAAATGGCCCGTTTTTCGATATTACAACATAATTTTCCATTTTCATGAAGCATCTGTATGGGATTTTCTATTTTTTCAGAGACTCGTCTTGAAATTGGTCAATGAATGATTTTATTTCTTCAGAGTAGTGATGTACGGACATTATACACACAAACAAAAGAGGTATAAATACCAAAGGACAAGAAAATCAATGCGGGGAAGCGGAAGAACCAAGTTGAACTTACAACTGTTTCAGTGCTATATGGACGAATGCTTTGTATATGGGCCATAATTGAACATTATCGATTTAGTTTCGTTAAATTCGCTAGAAAACATGTCTATATTATATTTTTTTGCTGAATTGGCTGCCTGGTGATAATAAATGAGCAAAATTAATGGTCTAGTAGCAATAAAACATCCCACAGGCGCGAAAATGTGTTTTCTGGAACTATGGCCTTAACGTCTCACCACACATAATACCCGTCCCATAGACTTACATGTATTATGACCCATACGCTCAGGCCTCCCAGCACTCCTAAAATGGGGAAATGTAAATAACCCTATATATCATTTTAACCATCCTGCTGTTCTCTTTCAAAATAAAAAATAAAAAAGGTATGTGAATCTGCTTGCTTTCCTGCTATTTTAGCCTAGAATAAGCTCTTGCCCCACTCTCCCCCGGGCGACCTAGAAAAAAATTGACCTCGTTTTTTAGAAGAGCCTTGTTACAGCCAGCGCAAGGACTTCCTGTTAGATCTATCTTTTATCATTTCGATGCTTTTGCTACAACAAAACATCACAGAATCGATTTAAATTGGTATCAAAATGATATTTCCGTGATAATCACCACAGGAGCTGCTGCAAAGAGCCACAATTTTTAAAAAGAGACTAACTTTCTTATTCTTAAACTTTATAATGATATGCGCGAATGAATTTGTGTGGTGAGACCTTAAGGGAAATAAACATGTTTATGTAATATTTTTTTTCAAGTGAGCTAGAAAATACATTCTATTCTGAAATCGAAAAAGAAAACCTTGTCCAATTCCGATGAGCAGAAGGCACACAAACGCAAAATGAAATTCCCCTGTTTATTACTAGATCCCGAGAAATGGCCCGTTTTTCGATATTACAACATAATTTTCCATTTTCATGAAGCATCTGTATGGGATTTTCTATTTTTTCAGAGACACATCTTGAAATTGGGCAATGAATGATTTTATTTCTTCAGAGTAGTGATGTACGGACATTATACACACAAACAAAAGAGGTATAAATACCAAAGGACAAGAAAATCAATGCGGGGAAGCGGAAGAACCAAGTTGAACTTACAACTGTTTCAGTGCTATATGGACGAATGCTTTGTATATGGGCCATAATTGAACATTATCGATTTAGTTTCGTTAAATTCGCTAGAAAACATGTCTATATTATATTTTTTTGCTGAATTGGCTGCCTGGTGATAATAAATGAGCAAAATTAATGGTCTAGTAGCAATAAAACATCCCACAGGCGCGAAAATGTGTTTTCTGGAACTATGGCCTTAACGTCTCACCACACATAATACCCGTCCCATAGACTTACATGTATTATGACCCATACGCTCAGGCCTCCCAGCACTCCTAAAATGGGGAAATGTAAATAACCCTATATATCATTTTAACCATCCTGCTGTTCTCTTTCAAAATAAAAAATAAAAAAGGTATGTGAATCTGCTTGCTTTCCTGCTATTTTAGCCTAGAATAAGCTCTTGCCCCACTCTCCCCCGGGCGACCTAGAAAAAAATTGACCTCGTTTTTTAGAAGAGCCTTGTTACAGCCAGCGCAAGGACTTCCTGTTAGATCTATCTTTTATCATTTCGATGCTTTTGCTACAACAAAACATCACAGAATCGATTTAAATTGGTATCAAAATGATATTTCCGTGATAATCACCACAGGAGCTGCTGCAAAGAGCCACAATTTTTAAAAAGAGACTAACTTTCTTATTCTTAAACTTTATAATGATATGCGCGAATGAATTTGTGTGGTGAGACCTTAAGGGAAATAAACATGTTTATGTAATATTTTTTTTCAAGTGAGCTAGAAAATACATTCTATTCTGAAATCGAAAAAGAAAACCTTGTCCAATTCCGATGAGCAGAAGGCACACAAACGCAAAATGAAATTCCCCTGTTTATTACTAGATCCCGAGAAATGGCCCGTTTTTCGATATTACAACATAATTTTCCATTTTCATGAAGCATCTGTATGGGATTTTCTATTTTTTCAGAGACTCGTCTTGAAATTGGGCAATGAATGATTTTATTTCTTCAGAGTAGTGATGTACGGACATTATACACACAAACAAAAGAGGTATAAATACCAAAGGACAAGAAAATCAATGCGGGGAAGCGGAAGAACCAAGTTGAACTTACAACTGTTTCAGTGCTATATGGACGAATGCTTTGTATATGGGCCATAATTGAACATTATCGATTTAGTTTCGTTAAATTCGCTAGAAAACATGTCTATATTATATTTTTTTGCTGAATTGGCTGCCTGGTGATAATAAATGAGCAAAATTAATGGTCTAGTAGCAATAAAACATCCCACAGGCGCGAAAATGTGTTTTCTGGAACTATGGCCTTAACGTCTCACCACACATAATACCCGTCCCATAGACTTACATGTATTATGACCCATACGCTCAGGCCTCCCAGCACTCCTAAAATGGGGAAATGTAAATAACCCTATATATCATTTTAACCATCCTGCTGTTCTCTTTCAAAATAAAAAATAAAAAAGGTATGTGAATCTGCTTGCTTTCCTGCTATTTTAGCCTAGAATAAGCTCTTGCCCCACTCTCCCCCGGGCGACCTAGAAAAAAATTGACCTCGTTTTTTAGAAGAGCCTTGTTACAGCCAGCGCAAGGACTTCCTGTTAGATCTATCTTTTATCATTTCGATGCTTTTGCTACAACAAAACATCACAGAATCGATTTAAATTGGTATCAAAATGATATTTCCGTGATAATCACCACAGGAGCTGCTGCAAAGAGCCACAATTTTTAAAAAGAGACTAACTTTCTTATTCTTAAACTTTATAATGATATGCGCGAATGAATTTGTGTGGTGAGACCTTAAGGGAAATAAACATGTTTATGTAATATTTTTTTTCAAGTGAGCTAGAAAATACATTCTATTCTGAAATCGAAAAAGAAAACCTTGTCCAATTCCGATGAGCAGAAGGCACACAAACGCAAAATGAAATTCCCCTGTTTATTACTAGATCCCGAGAAATGGCCCGTTTTTCGATATTACAACATAATTTTCCATTTTCATGAAGCATCTGTATGGGATTTTCTATTTTTTCAGAGACTCGTCTTGAAATTGGGCAATGAATGATTTTATTTCTTCAGAGTAGTGATGTACGGACATTATACACACAAACAAAAGAGGTATAAATACCAAAGGACAAGAAAATCAATGCGGGGAAGCGGAAGAACCAAGTTGAACTTACAACTGTTTCAGTGCTATATGGACGAATGCTTTGTATATGGGCCATAATTGAACATTATCGATTTAGTTTCGTTAAATTCGCTAGAAAACATGTCTATATTATATTTTTTTGCTGAATTGGCTGCCTGGTGATAATAAATGAGCAAAATTAATGGTCTAGTAGCAATAAAACATCCCACAGGCGCGAAAATGTGTTTTCTGGAACTATGGCCTTAACGTCTCACCACACATAATACCCGTCCCATAGACTTACATGTATTATGACCCATACGCTCAGGCCTCCCAGCACTCCTAAAATGGGGAAATGTAAATAACCCTATATATCATTTTAACCATCCTGCTGTTCTCTTTCAAAATAAAAAATAAAAAAGGTATGTGAATCTGCTTGCTTTCCTGCTATTTTAGCCTAGAATAAGCTCTTGCCCCACTCTCCCCCGGGCGACCTAGAAAAAAATTGACCTCGTTTTTTAGAAGAGCCTTGTTACAGCCAGCGCAAGGACTTCCTGTTAGATCTATCTTTTATCATTTCGATGCTTTTGCTACAACAAAACATCACAGAATCGATTTAAATTGGTATCAAAATGATATTTCCGTGATAATCACCACAGGAGCTGCTGCAAAGAGCCACAATTTTTAAAAAGAGACTAACTTTCTTATTCTTAAACTTTATAATGATATGCGCGAATGAATTTGTGTGGTGAGACCTTAAGGGAAATAAACATGTTTATGTAATATTTTTTTTCAAGTGAGCTAGAAAATACATTCTATTCTGAAATCGAAAAAGAAAACCTTGTCCAATTCCGATGAGCAGAAGGCACACAAACGCAAAATGAAATTCCCCTGTTTATTACTAGATCCCGAGAAATGGCCCGTTTTTCGATATTACAACATAATTTTCCATTTTCATGAAGCATCTGTATGGGATTTTCTATTTTTTCAGAGACTCGTCTTGAAATTGGGCAATGAATGATTTTATTTCTTCAGAGTAGTGATGTACGGACATTATACACACAAACAAAAGAGGTATAAATACCAAAGGACAAGAAAATCAATGCGGGGAAGCGGAAGAACCAAGTTGAACTTACAACTGTTTCAGTGCTATATGGACGAATGCTTTGTATATGGGCCATAATTGAACATTATCGATTTAGTTTCGTTAAATTCGCTAGAAAACATGTCTATATTATATTTTTTTGCTGAATTGGCTGCCTGGTGATAATAAATGAGCAAAATTAATGGTCTAGTAGCAATAAAACATCCCACAGGCGCGAAAATGTGTTTTCTGGAACTATGGCCTTAACGTCTCACCACACATAATACCCGTCCCATAGACTTACATGTATTATGACCCATACGCTCAGGCCTCCCAGCACTCCTAAAATGGGGAAATGTAAATAACCCTATATATCATTTTAACCATCCTGCTGTTCTCTTTCAAAATAAAAAATAAAAAAGGTATGTGAATCTGCTTGCTTTCCTGCTATTTTAGCCTAGAATAAGCTCTTGCCCCACTCTCCCCCGGGCGACCTAGAAAAAAATTGACCTCGTTTTTTAGAAGAGCCTTGTTACAGCCAGCGCAAGGACTTCCTGTTAGATCTATCTTTTATCATTTCGATGCTTTTGCTACAACAAAACATCACAGAATCGATTTAAATTGGTATCAAAATGATATTTCCGTGATAATCACCACAGGAGCTGCTGCAAAGAGCCACAATTTTTAAAAAGAGACTAACTTTCTTATTCTTAAACTTTATAATGATATGCGCGAATGAATTTGTGTGGTGAGACCTTAAGGGAAATAAACATGTTTATGTAATATTTTTTTTCAAGTGAGCTAGAAAATACATTCTATTCTGAAATCGAAAAAGAAAACCTTGTCCAATTCCGATGAGCAGAAGGCACACAAACGCAAAATGAAATTCCCCTGTTTATTACTAGATCCCGAGAAATGGCCCGTTTTTCGATATTACAACATAATTTTCCATTTTCATGAAGCATCTGTATGGGATTTTCTATTTTTTCAGAGACTCGTCTTGAAATTGGGCAATGAATGATTTTATTTCTTCAGAGTAGTGATGTACGGACATTATACACACAAACAAAAGAGGTATAAATACCAAAGGACAAGAAAATCAATGCGGGGAAGCGGAAGAACCAAGTTGAACTTACAACTGTTTCAGTGCTATATGGACGAATGCTTTGTATATGGGCCATAATTGAACATTATCGATTTAGTTTCGTTAAATTCGCTAGAAAACATGTCTATATTATATTTTTTTGCTGAATTGGCTGCCTGGTGATAATAAATGAGCAAAATTAATGGTCTAGTAGCAATAAAACATCCCACAGGCGCGAAAATGTGTTTTCTGGAACTATGGCCTTAACGTCTCACCACACATAATACCCGTCCCATAGACTTACATGTATTATGACCCATACGCTCAGGCCTCCCAGCACTCCTAAAATGGGGAAATGTAAATAACCCTATATATCATTTTAACCATCCTGCTGTTCTCTTTCAAAATAAAAAATAAAAAAGGTATGTGAATCTGCTTGCTTTCCTGCTATTTTAGCCTAGAATAAGCTCTTGCCCCACTCTCCCCCGGGCGACCTAGAAAAAAATTGACCTCGTTTTTTAGAAGAGCCTTGTTACAGCCAGCGCAAGGACTTCCTGTTAGATCTATCTTTTATCATTTCGATGCTTTTGCTACAACAAAACATCACAGAATCGATTTAAATTGGTATCAAAATGATATTTCCGTGATAATCACCACAGGAGCTGCTGCAAAGAGCCACAATTTTTAAAAAGAGACTAACTTTCTTATTCTTAAACTTTATAATGATATGCGCGAATGAATTTGTGTGGTGAGACCTTAAGGGAAATAAACATGTTTATGTAATATTTTTTTTCAAGTGAGCTAGAAAATACATTCTATTCTGAAATCGAAAAAGAAAACCTTGTCCAATTCCGATGAGCAGAAGGCACACAAACGCAAAATGAAATTCCCCTGTTTATTACTAGATCCCGAGAAATGGCCCGTTTTTCGATATTACAACATAATTTTCCATTTTCATGAAGCATCTGTATGGGATTTTCTATTTTTTCAGAGACTCGTCTTGAAATTGGGCAATGAATGATTTTATTTCTTCAGAGTAGTGATGTACGGACATTATACACACAAACAAAAGAGGTATAAATACCAAAGGACAAGAAAATCAATGCGGGGAAGCGGAAGAACCAAGTTGAACTTACAACTGTTTCAGTGCTATATGGACGAATGCTTTGTATATGGGCCATAATTGAACATTATCGATTTAGTTTCGTTAAATTCGCTAGAAAACATGTCTATATTATATTTTTTTGCTGAATTGGCTGCCTGGTGATAATAAATGAGCAAAATTAATGGTCTAGTAGCAATAAAACATCCCACAGGCGCGAAAATGTGTTTTCTGGAACTATGGCCTTAACGTCTCACCACACATAATACCCGTCCCATAGACTTACATGTATTATGACCCATACGCTCAGGCCTCCCAGCACTCCTAAAATGGGGAAATGTAAATAACCCTATATATCATTTTAACCATCCTGCTGTTCTCTTTCAAAATAAAAAATAAAAAAGGTATGTGAATCTGCTTGCTTTCCTGCTATTTTAGCCTAGAATAAGCTCTTGCCCCACTCTCCCCCGGGCGACCTAGAAAAAAATTGACCTCGTTTTTTAGAAGAGCCTTGTTACAGCCAGCGCAAGGACTTCCTGTTAGATCTATCTTTTATCATTTCGATGCTTTTGCTACAACAAAACATCACAGAATCGATTTAAATTGGTATCAAAATGATATTTCCGTGATAATCACCACAGGAGCTGCTGCAAAGAGCCACAATTTTTAAAAAGAGACTAACTTTCTTATTCTTAAACTTTATAATGATATGCGCGAATGAATTTGTGTGGTGAGACCTTAAGGGAAATAAACATGTTTATGTAATATTTTTTTTCAAGTGAGCTAGAAAATACATTCTATTCTGAAATCGAAAAAGAAAACCTTGTCCAATTCCGATGAGCAGAAGGCACACAAACGCAAAATGAAATTCCCCTGTTTATTACTAGATCCCGAGAAATGGCCCGTTTTTCGATATTACAACATAATTTTCCATTTTCATGAAGCATCTGTATGGGATTTTCTATTTTTTCAGAGACACATCTTGAAATTGGGCAATGAATGATTTTATTTCTTCAGAGTAGTGATGTACGGACATTATACACACAAACAAAAGAGGTATAAATACCAAAGGACAAGAAAATCAATGCGGGGAAGCGGAAGAACCAAGTTGAACTTACAACTGTTTCAGTGCTATATGGACGAATGCTTTGTATATGGGCCATAATTGAACATTATCGATTTAGTTTCGTTAAATTCGCTAGAAAACATGTCTATATTATATTTTTTTGCTGAATTGGCTGCCTGGTGATAATAAATGAGCAAAATTAATGGTCTAGTAGCAATAAAACATCCCACAGGCGCGAAAATGTGTTTTCTGGAACTATGGCCTTAACGTCTCACCACACATAATACCCGTCCCATAGACTTACATGTATTATGACCCATACGCTCAGGCCTCCCAGCACTCCTAAAATGGGGAAATGTAAATAACCCTATATATCATTTTAACCATCCTGCTGTTCTCTTTCAAAATAAAAAATAAAAAAGGTATGTGAATCTGCTTGCTTTCCTGCTATTTTAGCCTAGAATAAGCTCTTGCCCCACTCTCCCCCGGGCGACCTAGAAAAAAATTGACCTCGTTTTTTAGAAGAGCCTTGTTACAGCCAGCGCAAGGACTTCCTGTTAGATCTATCTTTTATCATTTCGATGCTTTTGCTACAACAAAACATCACAGAATCGATTTAAATTGGTATCAAAATGATATTTCCGTGATAATCACCACAGGAGCTGCTGCAAAGAGCCACAATTTTTAAAAAGAGACTAACTTTCTTATTCTTAAACTTTATAATGATATGCGCGAATGAATTTGTGTGGTGAGACCTTAAGGGAAATAAACATGTTTATGTAATATTTTTTTTCAAGTGAGCTAGAAAATACATTCTATTCTGAAATCGAAAAAGAAAACCTTGTCCAATTCCGATGAGCAGAAGGCACACAAACGCAAAATGAAATTCCCCTGTTTATTACTAGATCCCGAGAAATGGCCCGTTTTTCGATATTACAACATAATTTTCCATTTTCATGAAGCATCTGTATGGGATTTTCTATTTTTTCAGAGACTCGTCTTGAAATTGGGCAATGAATGATTTTATTTCTTCAGAGTAGTGATGTACGGACATTATACACACAAACAAAAGAGGTATAAATACCAAAGGACAAGAAAATCAATGCGGGGAAGCGGAAGAACCAAGTTGAACTTACAACTGTTTCAGTGCTATATGGACGAATGCTTTGTATATGGGCCATAATTGAACATTATCGATTTAGTTTCGTTAAATTCGCTAGAAAACATGTCTATATTATATTTTTTTGCTGAATTGGCTGCCTGGTGATAATAAATGAGCAAAATTAATGGTCTAGTAGCAATAAAACATCCCACAGGCGCGAAAATGTGTTTTCTGGAACTATGGCCTTAACGTCTCACCACACATAATACCCGTCCCATAGACTTACATGTATTATGACCCATACGCTCAGGCCTCCCAGCACTCCTAAAATGGGGAAATGTAAATAACCCTATATATCATTTTAACCATCCTGCTGTTCTCTTTCAAAATAAAAAATAAAAAAGATATGTGAATCTGCTTGCTTTCCTGCTATTTTAGCCTAGAATAAGCTCTTGCCCCACTCTCCCCCGGGCGACCTAGAAAAAAATTGACCTCGTTTTTTAGAAGAGCCTTGTTACAGCCAGCGCAAGGACTTCCTGTTAGATCTATCTTTTATCATTTCGATGCTTTTGCTACAACAAAACATCACAGAATCGATTTAAATTGGTATCAAAATGATATTTCCGTGATAATCACCACAGGAGCTGCTGCAAAGAGCCACAATTTTTAAAAAGAGACTAACTTTCTTATTCTTAAACTTTATAATGATATGCGCGAATGAATTTGTGTGGTGAGACCTTAAGGGAAATAAACATGTTTATGTAATATTTTTTTTCAAGTGAGCTAGAAAATACATTCTATTCTGAAATCGAAAAAGAAAACCTTGTCCAATTCCGATGAGCAGAAGGCACACAAACGCAAAATGAAATTCCCCTGTTTATTACTAGATCCCGAGAAATGGCCCGTTTTTCGATATTACAACATAATTTTCCATTTTCATGAAGCATCTGTATGGGATTTTCTATTTTTTCAGAGACTCGTCTTGAAATTGGGCAATGAATGATTTTATTTCTTCAGAGTAGTGATGTACGGACATTATACACACAAACAAAAGAGGTATAAATACCAAAGGACAAGAAAATCAATGCGGGGAAGCGGAAGAACCAAGTTGAACTTACAACTGTTTCAGTGCTATATGGACGAATGCTTTGTATATGGGCCATAATTGAACATTATCGATTTAGTTTCGTTAAATTCGCTAGAAAACATGTCTATATTATATTTTTTTGCTGAATTGGCTGCCTGGTGATAATAAATGAGCAAAATTAATGGTCTAGTAGCAATAAAACATCCCACAGGCGCGAAAATGTGTTTTCTGGAACTATGGCCTTAACGTCTCACCACACATAATACCCGTCCCATAGACTTACATGTATTATGACCCATACGCTCAGGCCTCCCAGCACTCCTAAAATGGGGAAATGTAAATAACCCTATATATCATTTTAACCATCCTGCTGTTCTCTTTCAAAATAAAAAATAAAAAAGGTATGTGAATCTGCTTGCTTTCCTGCTATTTTAGCCTAGAATAAGCTCTTGCCCCACTCTCCCCCGGGCGACCTAGAAAAAAATTGACCTCGTTTTTTAGAAGAGCCTTGTTACAGCCAGCGCAAGGACTTCCTGTTAGATCTATCTTTTATCATTTCGATGCTTTTGCTACAACAAAACATCACAGAATCGATTTAAATTGGTATCAAAATGATATTTCCGTGATAATCACCACAGGAGCTGCTGCAAAGAGCCACAATTTTTAAAAAGAGACTAACTTTCTTATTCTTAAACTTTATAATGATATGCGCGAATGAATTTGTGTGGTGAGACCTTAAGGGAAATAAACATGTTTATGTAATATTTTTTTTCAAGTGAGCTAGAAAATACATTCTATTCTGAAATCGAAAAAGAAAACCTTGTCCAATTCCGATGAGCAGAAGGCACACAAACGCAAAATGAAATTCCCCTGTTTATTACTAGATCCCGAGAAATGGCCCGTTTTTCGATATTACAACATAATTTTCCATTTTCATGAAGCATCTGTATGGGATTTTCTATTTTTTCAGAGACTCGTCTTGAAATTGGGCAATGAATGATTTTATTTCTTCAGAGTAGTGATGTACGGACATTATACACACAAACAAAAGAGGTATAAATACCAAAGGACAAGAAAATCAATGCGGGGAAGCGGAAGAACCAAGTTGAACTTACAACTGTTTCAGTGCTATATGGACGAATGCTTTGTATATGGGCCATAATTGAACATTATCGATTTAGTTTCGTTAAATTCGCTAGAAAACATGTCTATATTATATTTTTTTGCTGAATTGGCTGCCTGGTGATAATAAATGAGCAAAATTAATGGTCTAGTAGCAATAAAACATCCCACAGGCGCGAAAATGTGTTTTCTGGAACTATGGCCTTAACGTCTCACCACACATAATACCCGTCCCATAGACTTACATGTATTATGACCCATACGCTCAGGCCTCCCAGCACTCCTAAAATGGGGAAATGTAAATAACCCTATATATCATTTTAACCATCCTGCTGTTCTCTTTCAAAATAAAAAATAAAAAAGGTATGTGAATCTGCTTGCTTTCCTGCTATTTTAGCCTAGAATAAGCTCTTGCCCCACTCTCCCCCGGGCGACCTAGAAAAAAATTGACCTCGTTTTTTAGAAGAGCCTTGTTACAGCCAGCGCAAGGACTTCCTGTTAGATCTATCTTTTATCATTTCGATGCTTTTGCTACAACAAAACATCACAGAATCGATTTAAATTGGTATCAAAATGATATTTCCGTGATAATCACCACAGGAGCTGCTGCAAAGAGCCACAATTTTTAAAAAGAGACTAACTTTCTTATTCTTAAACTTTATAATGATATGCGCGAATGAATTTGTGTGGTGAGACCTTAAGGGAAATAAACATGTTTATGTAATATTTTTTTTCAAGTGAGCTAGAAAATACATTCTATTCTGAAATCGAAAAAGAAAACCTTGTCCAATTCCGATGAGCAGAAGGCACACAAACGCAAAATGAAATTCCCCTGTTTATTACTAGATCCCGAGAAATGGCCCGTTTTTCGATATTACAACATAATTTTCCATTTTCATGAAGCATCTGTATGGGATTTTCTATTTTTTCAGAGACTCGTCTTGAAATTGGGCAATGAATGATTTTATTTCTTCAGAGTAGTGATGTACGGACATTATACACACAAACAAAAGAGGTATAAATACCAAAGGACAAGAAAATCAATGCGGGGAAGCGGAAGAACCAAGTTGAACTTACAACTGTTTCAGTGCTATATGGACGAATGCTTTGTATATGGGCCATAATTGAACATTATCGATTTAGTTTCGTTAAATTCGCTAGAAAACATGTCTATATTATATTTTTTTGCTGAATTGGCTGCCTGGTGATAATAAATGAGCAAAATTAATGGTCTAGTAGCAATAAAACATCCCACAGGCGCGAAAATGTGTTTTCTGGAACTATGGCCTTAACGTCTCACCACACATAATACCCGTCCCATAGACTTACATGTATTATGACCCATACGCTCAGGCCTCCCAGCACTCCTAAAATGGGGAAATGTAAATAACCCTATATATCATTTTAACCATCCTGCTGTTCTCTTTCAAAATAAAAAATAAAAAAGGTATGTGAATCTGCTTGCTTTCTTGCTATTTTAGCCTAGAATAAGCTCTTGCCCCACTCTCCCCCGGGCGACCTAGAAAAAAATTGACCTCGTTTTTTAGAAGAGCCTTGTTACAGCCAGCGCAAGGACTTCCTGTTAGATCTATCTTTTATCATTTCGATGCTTTTGCTACAACAAAACATCACAGAATCGATTTAAATTGGTATCAAAATGATATTTCCGTGATAATCACCACAGGAGCTGCTGCAAAGAGCCACAATTTTTAAAAAGAGACTAACTTTCTTATTCTTAAACTTTATAATGATATGCGCGAATGAATTTGTGTGGTGAGACCTTAAGGGAAATAAACATGTTTATGTAATATTTTTTTTCAAGTGAGCTAGAAAATACATTCTATTCTGAAATCGAAAAAGAAAACCTTGTCCAATTCCGATGAGCAGAAGGCACACAAACGCAAAATGAAATTCCCCTGTTTATTACTAGATCCCGAGAAATGGCCCGTTTTTCGATATTACAACATAATTTTCCATTTTCATGAAGCATCTGTATGGGATTTTCTATTTTTTCAGAGACTCGTCTTGAAATTGGGCAATGAATGATTTTATTTCTTCAGAGTAGTGATGTACGGACATTATACACACAAACAAAAGAGGTATAAATACCAAAGGACAAGAAAATCAATGCGGGGAAGCGGAAGAACCAAGTTGAACTTACAACTGTTTCAGTGCTATATGGACGAATGCTTTGTATATGGGCCATAATTGAACATTATCGATTTAGTTTCGTTAAATTCGCTAGAAAACATGTCTATGTTATATTTTTTTGCTGAATTGGCTGCCTGGTGATAATAAATGAGCAAAATTAATGGTCTAGTAGCAATAAAACATCCCACAGGCGCGAAAATGTGTTTTCTGGAACTATGGCCTTAACGTCTCACCACACATAATACCCGTCCCATAGACTTACATGTATTATGACCCATACGCTCAGGCCTCCCAGCACTCCTAAAATGGGGAAATGTAAATAACCCTATATATCATTTTAACCATCCTGCTGTTCTCTTTCAAAATAAAAAATAAAAAAGGTATGTGAATCTGCTTGCTTTCCTGCTATTTTAGCCTAGAATAAGCTCTTGCCCCACTCTCCCCCGGGCGACCTAGAAAAAAATTGACCTCGTTTTTTAGAAGAGCCTTGTTACAGCCAGCGCAAGGACTTCCTGTTAGATCTATCTTTTATCTTTTCGATGCTTTTGCTACAACAAAACATCACAGAATCGATTTAAATTGGTATCAAAATGATATTTCCGTGATAATCACCACAGGAGCTGCTGCAAAGAGCCACAATTTTTAAAAAGAGACTAACTTTCTTATTCTTAAACTTTATAATGATATGCGCGAATGAATTTGTGTGGTGAGACCTTAAGGGAAATAAACATGTTTATGTAATATTTTTTTTCAAGTGAGCTAGAAAATACATTCTATTCTGAAATCGAAAAAGAAAACCTTGTCCAATTCCGATGAGCAGAAGGCACACAAACGCAAAATGAAATTCCCCTGTTTATTACTAGATCCCGAGAAATGGCCCGTTTTTCGATATTACAACATAATTTTCCATTTTCATGAAGCATCTGTATGGGATTTTCTATTTTTTCAGAGACTCGTCTTGAAATTGGGCAATGAATGATTTTATTTCTTCAGAGTAGTGATGTACGGACATTATACACACAAACAAAAGAGGTATAAATACCAAAGGACAAGAAAATCAATGCGGGGAAGCGGAAGAACCAAGTTGAACTTACAACTGTTTCAGTGCTATATGGACGAATGCTTTGTATATGGGCCATAATTGAACATTATCGATTTAGTTTGGTTAAATTCGCTAGAAAACATGTCTATATTATATTTTTTTGCTGAATTGGCTGCCTGGTGATAATAAATGAGCAAAATTAATGGTCTAGTAGCAATAAAACATCCCACAGGCGCGAAAATGTGTTTTCTGGAACTATGGCCTTAACGTCTCACCACACATAATACCCGTCCCATAGACTTACATGTATTATGACCCATACGCTCAGGCCTCCCAGCACTCCTAAAATGGGGAAATGTAAATAACCCTATATATCATTTTAACCATCCTGCTGTTCTCTTTCAAAATAAAAAATAAAAAAGGTATGTGAATCTGCTTGCTTTCCTGCTATTTTAGCCTAGAATAAGCTCTTGCCCCACTCTCCCCCGGGCGACCTAGAAAAAAATTGACCTCGTTTTTTAGAAGAGCCTTGTTACAGCCAGCGCAAGGACTTCCTGTTAGATCTATCTTTTATCATTTCGATGCTTTTGCTACAACAAAACATCACAGAATCGATTTAAATTGGTATCAAAATGATATTTCCGTGATAATCACCACAGGAGCTGCTGCAAAGAGCCACAATTTTTAAAAAGAGACTAACTTTCTTATTCTTAAACTTTATAATGATATGCGCGAATGAATTTGTGTGGTGAGACCTTAAGGGAAATAAACATGTTTATGTAATATTTTTTTTCAAGTGAGCTAGAAAATACATTCTATTCTGA
Organism: Flabesymbios commensalis; assembly: GCA_964017125.1. Classification (NCBI taxonomy): domain Eukaryota; kingdom Metazoa; phylum Annelida; class Polychaeta; order Terebellida; family Flabelligeridae; genus Flabesymbios; species Flabesymbios commensalis. Next base: position 98,516 of record CAXHKU010000637.1, read on the forward strand.
AATCGAAAAAGAAAACCTTGTCCAATTCCGATGAGCAGAAGGCACACAAACGCAAAATGAAATTCCCCTGTTTATTACTAGATCCCGAGAAATGGCCCGTTTTTCGATATTACAACATAATTTTCCATTTTCATGAAGCATCTGTATGGGATTTTCTATTTTTTCAGAGACTCGTCTTGAAATTGGGCAATGAATGATTTTATTTCTTCAGAGTAGTGATGTACGGACATTATACACACAAACAAAAGAGGTATAAATACCAAAGGACAAGAAAATCAATGCGGGGAAGCGGAAGAACCAAGTTGAACTTACAACTGTTTCAGTGCTATATGGACGAATGCTTTGTATATGGGCCATAATTGAACATTATCGATTTAGTTTCGTTAAATTCGCTAGAAAACATGTCTATATTATATTTTTTTGCTGAATTGGCTGCCTGGTGATAATAAATGAGCAAAATTAATGGTCTAGTAGCAATAAAACATCCCACAGGCGCGAAAATGTGTTTTCTGGAACTATGGCCTTAACGTCTCACCACACATAATACCCGTCCCATAGACTTACATGTATTATGACCCATACGCTCAGGCCTCCCAGCACTCCTAAAATGGGGAAATGTAAATAACCCTATATATCATTTTAACCATCCTGCTGTTCTCTTTCAAAATAAAAAATAAAAAAGGTATGTGAATCTGCTTGCTTTCCTGCTATTTTAGCCTAGAATAAGCTCTTGCCCCACTCTCCCCCGGGCGACCTAGAAAAAAATTGACCTCGTTTTTTAGAAGAGCCTTGTTACAGCCAGCGCAAGGACTTCCTGTTAGATCTATCTTTTATCATTTCGATGCTTTTGCTACAACAAAACATCACAGAATCGATTTAAATTGGTATCAAAATGATATTTCCGTGATAATCACCACAGGAGCTGCTGCAAAGAGCCACAATTTTTAAAAAGAGACTAACTTTCTTATTCTTAAACTTTATAATGATATGCGCGAATGAATTTGTGTGGTGAGACCTTAAGGGAAATAAACATGTTTATGTAATATTTTTTTTCAAGTGAGCTAGAAAATACATTCTATTCTGAAATCGAAAAAGAAAACCTTGTCCAATTCCGATGAGCAGAAGGCACACAAACGCAAAATGAAATTCCCCTGTTTATTACTAGATCCCGAGAAATGGCCCGTTTTTCGATATTACAACATAATTTTCCATTTTCATGAAGCATCTGTATGGGATTTTCTATTTTTTCAGAGACTCGTCTTGAAATTGGGCAATGAATGATTTTATTTCTTCAGAGTAGTGATGTACGGACATTATACACACAAACAAAAGAGGTATAAATACCAAAGGACAAGAAAATCAATGCGGGGAAGCGGAAGAACCAAGTTGAACTTACAACTGTTTCAGTGCTATATGGACGAATGCTTTGTATATGGGCCATAATTGAACATTATCGATTTAGTTTCGTTAAATTCGCTAGAAAACATGTCTATATTATATTTTTTTGCTGAATTGGCTGCCTGGTGATAATAAATGAGCAAAATTAATGGTCTAGTAGCAATAAAACATCCCACAGGCGCGAAAATGTGTTTTCTGGAACTATGGCCTTAACGTCTCACCACACATAATACCCGTCCCATAGACTTACATGTATTATGACCCATACGCTCAGGCCTCCCAGCACTCCTAAAATGGGGAAATGTAAATAACCCTATATATCATTTTAACCATCCTGCTGTTCTCTTTCAAAATAAAAAATAAAAAAGGTATGTGAATCTGCTTGCTTTCCTGCTATTTTAGCCTAGAATAAGCTCTTGCCCCACTCTCCCCCGGGCGACCTAGAAAAAAATTGACCTCGTTTTTTAGAAGAGCCTTGTTACAGCCAGCGCAAGGACTTCCTGTTAGATCTATCTTTTATCATTTCGATGCTTTTGCTACAACAAAACATCACAGAATCGATTTAAATTGGTATCAAAATGATATTTCCGTGATAATCACCACAGGAGCTGCTGCAAAGAGCCACAATTTTTAAAAAGAGACTAACTTTCTTATTCTTAAACTTTATAATGATATGCGCGAATGAATTTGTGTGGTGAGACCTTAAGGGAAATAAACATGTTTATGAAATATTTTTTTTCAAGTGAGCTAGAAAATACATTCTATTCTGAAATCGAAAAAGAAAACCTTGTCCAATTCCGATGAGCAGAAGGCACACAAACGCAAAATGAAATTCCCCTGTTTATTACTAGATCCCGAGAAATGGCCCGTTTTTCGATATTACAACATAATTTTCCATTTTCATGAAGCATCTGTATGGGATTTTCTATTTTTTCAGAGACTCGTCTTGAAATTGGGCAATGAATGATTTTATTTCTTCAGAGTAGTGATGTACGGACATTATACACACAAACAAAAGAGGTATAAATACCAAAGGACAAGAAAATCAATGCGGGGAAGCGGAAGAACCAAGTTGAACTTACAACTGTTTCAGTGCTATATGGACGAATGCTTTGTATATGGGCCATAATTGAACATTATCGATTTAGTTTCGTTAAATTCGCTAGAAAACATGTCTATATTATATTTTTTTGCTGAATTGGCTGCCTGGTGATAATAAATGAGCAAAATTAATGGTCTAGTAGCAATAAAACATCCCACAGGCGCGAAAATGTGTTTTCTGGAACTATGGCCTTAACGTCTCACCACACATAATACCCGTCCCATAGACTTACATGTATTATGACCCATACGCTCAGGCCTCCCAGCACTCCTAAAATGGGGAAATGTAAATAACCCTATATATCATTTTAACCATCCTGCTGTTCTCTTTCAAAATAAAAAATAAAAAAGGTATGTGAATCTGCTTGCTTTCCTGCTATTTTAGCCTAGAATAAGCTCTTGCCCCACTCTCCCCCGGGCGACCTAGAAAAAAATTGACCTCGTTTTTTAGAAGAGCCTTGTTACAGCCAGCGCAAGGACTTCCTGTTAGATCTATCTTTTATCATTTCGATGCTTTTGCTACAACAAAACATCACAGAATCGATTTGAATTGGTATCAAAATGATATTTCCGTGATAATCACCACAGGAGCTGCTGCAAAGAGCCACAATTTTTAAAAAGAGACTAACTTTCTTATTCTTAAACTTTATAATGATATGCGCGAATGAATTTGTGTGGTGAGACCTTAAGGGAAATAAACATGTTTATGTAATATTTTTTTTCAAGTGAGCTAGAAAATACATTCTATTCTGAAATCGAAAAAGAAAACCTTGTCCAATTCCGATGAGCAGAAGGCACACAAACGCAAAATGAAATTCCCCTGTTTATTACTAGATCCCGAGAAATGGCCCGTTTTTCGATATTACAACATAATTTTCCATTTTCATGAAGCATCTGTATGGGATTTTCTATTTTTTCAGAGACTCGTCTTGAAATTGGGCAATGAATGATTTTATTTCTTCAGAGTAGTGATGTACGGACATTATACACACAAACAAAAGAGGTATAAATACCAAAGGACAAGAAAATCAATGCGGGGAAGCGGAAGAACCAAGTTGAACTTACAACTGTTTCAGTGCTATATGGACGAATGCTTTGTATATGGGCCATAATTGAACATTATCGATTTAGTTTCGTTAAATTCGCTAGAAAACATGTCTATATTATATTTTTTTGCTGAATTGGCTGCCTGGTGATAATAAATGAGCAAAATTAATGGTCTAGTAGCAATAAAACATCCCACAGGCGCGAAAATGTGTTTTCTGGAACTATGGCCTTAACGTCTCACCACACATAATACCCGTCCCATAGACTTACATGTATTATGACCCATACGCTCAGGCCTCCCAGCACTCCTAAAATGGGGAAATGTAAATAACCCTATATATCATTTTAACCATCCTGCTGTTCTCTTTCAAAATAAAAAATAAAAAAGGTATGTGAATCTGCTTGCTTTCCTGCTATTTTAGCCTAGAATAAGCTCTTGCCCCACTCTCCCCCGGGCGACCTAGAAAAAAATTGACCTCGTTTTTTAGAAGAGCCTTGTTACAGCCAGCGCAAGGACTTCCTGTTAGATCTATCTTTTATCATTTCGATGCTTTTGCTACAACAAAACATCACAGAATCGATTTGAATTGGTATCAAAATGATATTTCCGTGATAATCACCACAGGAGCTGCTGCAAAGAGCCACAATTTTTAAAAAGAGACTAACTTTCTTATTCTTAAACTTTATAATGATATGCGCGAATGAATTTGTGTGGTGAGACCTTAAGGGAAATAAACATGTTTATGTAATATTTTTTTTCAAGTGAGCTAGAAAATACATTCTATTCTGAAATCGAAAAAGAAAACCTTGTCCAATTCCGATGAGCAGAAGGCACACAAACGCAAAATGAAATTCCCCTGTTTATTACTAGATCCCGAGAAATGGCCCGTTTTTCGATATTACAACATAATTTCCCATTTTCATGAAGCATCTGTATGGGATTTTCTATTTTTTCAGAGACTCGTCTTGAAATTGGGCAATGAATGATTTTATTTCTTCAGAGTAGTGATGTACGGACATTATACACACAAACAAAAGAGGTATAAATACCAAAGGACAAGAAAATCAATGCGGGGAAGCGGAAGAACCAAGTTGAACTTACAACTGTTTCAGTGCTATATGGACGAATGCTTTGTATATGGGCCATAATTGAACATTATCGATTTAGTTTCGTTAAATTCGCTAGAAAACATGTCTATATTATATTTTTTTGCTGAATTGGCTGCCTGGTGATAATAAATGAGCAAAATTAATGGTCTAGTAGCAATAAAACATCCCACAGGCGCGAAAATGTGTTTTCTGGAACTATGGCCTTAACGTCTCACCACACATAATACCCGTCCCATAGACTTACATGTATTATGACCCATACGCTCAGGCCTCCCAGCACTCCTAAAATGGGGAAATGTAAATAACCCTATATATCATTTTAACCATCCTGCTGTTCTCTTTCAAAATAAAAAATAAAAATGTATGTGAATCTGCTTGCTTTCCTGCTATTTTAGCCTAGAATAAGCTCTTGCCCCACTCTCCCCCGGGCGACCTAGAAAAAAATTGACCTCGTTTTTTAGAAGAGCCTTGTTACAGCCAGCGCAAGGACTTCCTGTTAGATCTATCTTTTATCATTTCGATGCTTTTGCTACAACAAAACATCACAGAATCGATTTAAATTGGTATCAAAATGATATTTCCGTGATAATCACCACAGGAGCTGCTGCAAAGAGCCACAATTTTTAAAAAGAGACTAACTTTCTTATTCTTAAACTTTATAATGATATGCGCGAATGAATTTGTGTGGTGAGACCTTAAGGGAAATAAACATGTTTATGTAATATTTTTTTTCAAGTGAGCTAGAAAATACATTCTATTCTGAAATCGAAAAAGAAAACCTTGTCCAATTCCGATGAGCAGAAGGCACACAAACGCAAAATGAAATTCCCCTGTTTATTACTAGATCCCGAGAAATGGCCCGTTTTTCGATATTACAACATAATTTTCCATTTTCATGAAGCATCTGTATGGGATTTTCTATTTTTTCAGAGACTCGTCTTGAAATTGGGCAATGAATGATTTTATTTCTTCAGAGTAGTGATGTACGGACATTATACACACAAACAAAAGAGGTATAAATACCAAAGGACAAGAAAATCAATGCGGGGAAGCGGAAGAACCAAGTTGAACTTACAACTGTTTCAGTGCTATATGGACGAATGCTTTGTATATGGGCCATAATTGAACATTATCGATTTAGTTTCGTTAAATTCGCTAGAAAACATGTCTATATTATATTTTTTTGCTGAATTGGCTGCCTGGTGATAATAAATGAGCAAAATTAATGGTCTAGTAGCAATAAAACATCCCACAGGCGCGAAAATGTGTTTTCTGGAACTATGGCCTTAACGTCTCACCACACATAATACCCGTCCCATAGACTTACATGTATTATGACCCATACGCTCAGGCCTCCCAGCACTCCTAAAATGGGGAAATGTAAATAACCCTATATATCATTTTAACCATCCTGCTGTTCTCTTTCAAAATAAAAAATAAAAAAGGTATGTGAATCTGCTTGCTTTCCTGCTATTTTAGCCTAGAATAAGCTCTTGCCCCACTCTCCCCCGGGCGACCTAGAAAAAAATTGACCTCGTTTTTTAGAAGAGCCTTGTTACAGCCAGCGCAAGGACTTCCTGTTAGATCTATCTTTTATCATTTCGATGCTTTTGCTACAACAAAACATCACAGAATCGATTTAAATTGGTATCAAAATGATATTTCCGTGATAATCACCACAGGAGCTGCTGCAAAGAGCCACAATTTTTAAAAAGAGACTAACTTTCTTATTCTTAAACTTTATAATGATATGCGCGAATGAATTTGTGTGGTGAGACCTTAAGGGAAATAAACATGTTTATGTAATATTTTTTTTCAAGTGAGCTAGAAAATACATTCTATTCTGAAATCGAAAAAGAAAACCTTGTCCAATTCCGATGAGCAGAAGGCACACAAACGCAAAATGAAATTCCCCTGTTTATTACTAGATCCCGAGAAATGGCCCGTTTTTCGATATTACAACATAATTTTCCATTTTCATGAAGCATCTGTATGGGATTTTCTATTTTTTCAGAGACTCGTCTTGAAATTGGGCAATGAATGATTTTATTTCTTCAGAGTAGTGATGTACGGACATTATACACACAAACAAAAGAGGTATAAATACCAAAGGACAAGAAAATCAATGCGGGGAAGCGGAAGAACCAAGTTGAACTTACAACTGTTTCAGTGCTATATGGACGAATGCTTTGTAGATGGGCCATAATTGAACATTATCGATTTAGTTTCGTTAAATTCGCTAGAAAACATGTCTATATTATATTTTTTTGCTGAATTGGCTGCCTGGTGATAATAAATGAGCAAAATTAATGGTCTAGTAGCAATAAAACATCCCACAGGCGCGAAAATGTGTTTTCTGGAACTATGGCCTTAACGTCTCACCACACATAATACCCGTCCCATAGACTTACATGTATTATGACCCATACGCTCAGGCCTCCCAGCACTCCTAAAATGGGGAAATGTAAATAACCCTATATATCATTTTAACCATCCTGCTGTTCTCTTTCAAAATAAAAAATAAAAAAGGTATGTGAATCTGCTTGCTTTCCTGCTATTTTAGCCTAGAATAAGCTCTTGCCCCACTCTCCCCCGGGCGACCTAGAAAAAAATTGACCTCGTTTTTTAGAAGAGCCTTGTTACAGCCAGCGCAAGGACTTCCTGTTAGATCTATCTTTTATCATTTCGATGCTTTTGCTACAACAAAACATCACAGAATCGATTTAAATTGGTATCAAAATGATATTTCCGTGATAATCACCACAGGAGCTGCTGCAAAGAGCCACAATTTTTAAAAAGAGACTAACTTTCTTATTCTTAAACTTTATAATGATATGCGCGAATGAATTTGTGTGGTGAGACCTTAAGGGAAATAAACATGTTTATGTAATATTTTTTTTCAAGTGAGCTAGAAAATACATTCTATTCTGAAATCGAAAAAGAAAACCTTGTCCAATTCCGATGAGCAGAAGGCACACAAACGCAAAATGAAATTCCCCTGTTTATTACTAGATCCCGAGAAATGGCCCGTTTTTCGATATTACAACATAATTTTCCATTTTCATGAAGCATCTGTATGGGATTTTCTATTTTTTCAGAGACTCGTCTTGAAATTGGGCAATGAATGATTTTATTTCTTCAGAGTAGTGATGTACGGACATTATACACACAAACAAAAGAGGTATAAATACCAAAGGACAAGAAAATCAATGCGGGGAAGCGGAAGAACCAAGTTGAACTTACAACTGTTTCAGTGCTATATGGACGAATGCTTTGTAGATGGGCCATAATTGAACATTATCGATTTAGTTTCGTTAAATTCGCTAGAAAACATGTCTATATTATATTTTTTTGCTGAATTGGCTGCCTGGTGATAATAAATGAGCAAAATTAATGGTCTAGTAGCAATAAAACATCCCACAGGCGCGAAAATGTGTTTTCTGGAACTATGGCCTTAACGTCTCACCACACATAATACCCGTCCCATAGACTTACATGTATTATGACCCATACGCTCAGGCCTCCCAGCACTCCTAAAATGGGGAAATGTAAATAACCCTATATATCATTTTAACCATCCTGCTGTTCTCTTTCAAAATAAAAAATAAAAAAGGTATGTGAATCTGCTTGCTTTCCTGCTATTTTAGCCTAGAATAAGCTCTTGCCCCACTCTCCCCCGGGCGACCTAGAAAAAAATTGACCTCGTTTTTTAGAAGAGCCTTGTTACAGCCAGCGCAAGGACTTCCTGTTAGATCTATCTTTTATCATTTCGATGCTTTTGCTACAACAAAACATCACAGAATCGATTTAAATTGGTATCAAAATGATATTTCCGTGATAATCACCACAGGAGCTGCTGCAAAGAGCCACAATTTTTAAAAAGAGACTAACTTTCTTATTCTTAAACTTTATAATGATATGCGCGAATGAATTTGTGTGGTGAGACCTTAAGGGAAATAAACATGTTTATGTAATATTTTTTTTCAAGTGAGCTAGAAAATACATTCTATTCTGAAATCGAAAAAGAAAACCTTGTCCAATTCCGATGAGCAGAAGGCACACAAACGCAAAATGAAATTCCCCTGTTTATTACTAGATCCCGAGAAATGGCCCGTTTTTCGATATTACAACATAATTTTCCATTTTCATGAAGCATCTGTATGGGATTTTCTATTTTTTCAGAGACTCGTCTTGAAATTGGGCAATGAATGATTTTATTTCTTCAGAGTAGTGATGTACGGACATTATACACACAAACAAAAGAGGTATAAATACCAAAGGACAAGAAAATCAATGCGGGGAAGCGGAAGAACCAAGTTGAACTTACAACTGTTTCAGTGCTATATGGACGAATGCTTTGTATATGGGCCATAATTGAACATTATCGATTTAGTTTCGTTAAATTCGCTAGAAAACATGTCTATATTATATTTTTTTGCTGAATTGGCTGCCTGGTGATAATAAATGAGCAAAATTAATGGTCTAGTAGCAATAAAACATCCCACAGGCGCGAAAATGTGTTTTCTGGAACTATGGCCTTAACGTCTCACCACACATAATACCCGTCCCATAGACTTACATGTATTATGACCCATACGCTCAGGCCTCCCAGCACTCCTAAAATGGGGAAATGTAAATAACCCTATATATCATTTTAACCATCCTGCTGTTCTCTTTCAAAATAAAAAATAAAAAAGGTATGTGAATCTGCTTGCTTTCCTGCTATTTTAGCCTAGAATAAGCTCTTGCCCCACTCTCCCCCGGGCGACCTAGAAAAAAATTGACCTCGTTTTTTAGAAGAGCCTTGTTACAGCCAGCGCAAGGACTTCCTGTTAGATCTATCTTTTATCATTTCGATGCTTTTGCTACAACAAAACATCACAGAATCGATTTAAATTGGTATCAAAATGATATTTCCGTGATAATCACCACAGGAGCTGCTGCAAAGAGCCACAATTTTTAAAAAGAGACTAACTTTCTTATTCTTAAACTTTATAATGATATGCGCGAATGAATTTGTGTGGTGAGACCTTAAGGGAAATAAACATGTTTATGTAATATTTTTTTTCAAGTGAGCTAGAAAATACATTCTATTCTGAAATCGAAAAAGAAAACCTTGTCCAATTCCGATGAGCAGAAGGCACACAAACGCAAAATGAAATTCCCCTGTTTATTACTAGATCCCGAGAAATGGCCCGTTTTTCGATATTACAACATAATTTTCCATTTTCATGAAGCATCTGTATGGGATTTTCTATTTTTTCAGAGACTCGTCTTGAAATTGGGCAATGAATGATTTTATTTCTTCAGAGTAGTGATGTACGGACATTATACACACAAACAAAAGAGGTATAAATACCAAAGGACAAGAAAATCAATGCGGGGAAGCGGAAGAACCAAGTTGAACTTACAACTGTTTCAGTGCTATATGGACGAATGCTTTGTATATGGGCCATAATTGAACATTATCGATTTAGTTTCGTTAAATTCGCTAGAAAACATGTCTATATTATATTTTTTTGCTGAATTGGCTGCCTGGTGATAATAAATGAGCAAAATTAATGGTCTAGTAGCAATAAAACATCCCACAGGCGCGAAAATGTGTTTTCTGGAACTATGGCCTTAACGTCTCACCACACATAATACCCGTCCCATAGACTTACATGTATTATGACCCATACGCTCAGGCCTCCCAGCACTCCTAAAATGGGGAAATGTAAATAACCCTATATATCATTTTAACCATCCTGCTGTTCTCTTTCAAAATAAAAAATAAAAAAGGTATGTGAATCTGCTTGCTTTCCTGCTATTTTAGCCTAGAATAAGCTCTTGCCCCACTCTCCCCCGGGCGACCTAGAAAAAAATTGACCTCGTTTTTTAGAAGAGCCTTGTTACAGCCAGCGCAAGGACTTCCTGTTAGATCTATCTTTTATCATTTCGATGCTTTTGCTACAACAAAACATCACAGAATCGATTTAAATTGGTATCAAAATGATATTTCCGTGATAATCACCACAGGAGCTGCTGCAAAGAGCCACAATTTTTAAAAAGAGACTAACTTTCTTATTCTTAAACTTTATAATGATATGCGCGAATGAATTTGTGTGGTGAGACCTTAAGGGAAATAAACATGTTTATGTAATATTTTTTTTCAAGTGAGCTAGAAAATACATTCTATTCTGAAATCGAAAAAGAAAACCTTGTCCAATTCCGATGAGCAGAAGGCACACAAACGCAAAATGAAATTCCCCTGTTTATTACTAGATCCCGAGAAATGGCCCGTTTTTCGATATTACAACATAATTTTCCATTTTCATGAAGCATCTGTATGGGATTTTCTATTTTTTCAGAGACTCGTCTTGAAATTGGGCAATGAATGATTTTATTTCTTCAGAGTAGTGATGTACGGACATTATACACACAAACAAAAGAGGTATAAATACCAAAGGACAAGAAAATCAATGCGGGGAAGCGGAAGAACCAAGTTGAACTTACAACTGTTTCAGTGCTATATGGACGAATGCTTTGTATATGGGCCATAATTGAACATTATCGATTTAGTTTCGTTAAATTCGCTAGAAAACATGTCTATATTATATTTTTTTGCTGAATTGGCTGCCTGGTGATAATAAATGAGCAAAATTAATGGTCTAGTAGCAATAAAACATCCCACAGGCGCGAAAATGTGTTTTCTGGAACTATGGCCTTAACGTCTCACCACACATAATACCCGTCCCATAGACTTACATGTATTATGACCCATACGCTCAGGCCTCCCAGCACTCCTAAAATGGGGAAATGTAAATAACCCTATATATCATTTTAACCATCCTGCTGTTCTCTTTCAAAATAAAAAATAAAAAAGGTATGTGAATCTGCTTGCTTTCCTGCTATTTTAGCCTAGAATAAGCTCTTGCCCCACTCTCCCCCGGGCGACCTAGAAAAAAATTGACCTCGTTTTTTAGAAGAGCCTTGTTACAGCCAGCGCAAGGACTTCCTGTTAGATCTATCTTTTATCATTTCGATGCTTTTGCTACAACAAAACATCACAGAATCGATTTAAATTGGTATCAAAATGATATTTCCGTGATAATCACCACAGGAGCTGCTGCAAAGAGCCACAATTTTTAAAAAGAGACTAACTTTCTTATTCTTAAACTTTATAATGATATGCGCGAATGAATTTGTGTGGTGAGACCTTAAGGGAAATAAACATGTTTATGTAATATTTTTTTTCAAGTGAGCTAGAAAATACATTCTATTCTGAAATCGAAAAAGAAAACCTTGTCCAATTCCGATGAGCAGAAGGCACACAAACGCAAAATGAAATTCCCCTGTTTATTACTAGATCCCGAGAAATGGCCCGTTTTTCGATATTACAACATAATTTTCCATTTTCATGAAGCATCTGTATGGGATTTTCTATTTTTTCAGAGACTCGTCTTGAAATTGGGCAATGAATGATTTTATTTCTTCAGAGTAGTGATGTACGGACATTATACACACAAACAAAAGAGGTATAAATACCAAAGGACAAGAAAATCAATGCGGGGAAGCGGAAGAACCAAGTTGAACTTACAACTGTTTCAGTGCTATATGGACGAATGCTTTGTATATGGGCCATAATTGAACATTATCGATTTAGTTTCGTTAAATTCGCTAGAAAACATGTCTATATTATATTTTTTTGCTGAATTGGCTGCCTGGTGATAATAAATGAGCAAAATTAATGGTCTAGTAGCAATAAAACATCCCACAGGCGCGAAAATGTGTTTTCTGGAACTATGGCCTTAACGTCTCACCACACATAATACCCGTCCCATAGACTTACATGTATTATGACCCATACGCTCAGGCCTCCCAGCACTCCTAAAATGGGGAAATGTAAATAACCCTATATATAATTTTAACCATCCTGCTGTTCTCTTTCAAAATAAAAAATAAAAAAGGTATGTGAATCTGCTTGCTTTCCTGCTATTTTAGCCTAGAATAAGCTCTTGCCCCACTCTCCCCCGGGCGACCTAGAAAAAAATTGACCTCGTTTTTTAGAAGAGCCTTGTTACAGCCAGCGCAAGGACTTCCTGTTAGATCTATCTTTTATCATTTCGATGCTTTTGCTACAACAAAACATCACAGAATCGATTTAAATTGGTATCAAAATGATATTTCCGTGATAATCACCACAGGAGCTGCTGCAAAGAGCCACAATTTTTAAAAAGAGACTAACTTTCTTATTCTTAAACTTTATAATGATATGCGCGAATGAATTTGTGTGGTGAGACCTTAAGGGAAATAAACATGTTTATGTAATATTTTTTTTCAAGTGAGCTAGAAAATACATTCTATTCTGAAATCGAAAAAGAAAACCTTTTCCAATTCCGATGAGCAGAAGGCACACAAACGCAAAATGAAATTCCCCTGTTTATTACTAGATCCCGAGAAATGGCCCGTTTTTCGATATTACAACATAATTTTCCATTTTCATGAAGCATCTGTATGGGATTTTCTATTTTTTCAGAGACTCGTCTTGAAATTGGGCAATGAATGATTTTATTTCTTCAGAGTAGTGATGTACGGACATTATACACACAAACAAAAGAGGTATAAATACCAAAGGACAAGAAAATCAATGCGGGGAAGCGGAAGAACCAAGTTGAACTTACAACTGTTTCAGTGCTATATGGACGAATGCTTTGTATATGGGCCATAATTGAACATTATCGATTTAGTTTCGTTAAATTCGCTAGAAAACATGTCTATATTATATTTTTTTGCTGAATTGGCTGCCTGGTGATAATAAATGAGCAAAATTAATGGTCTAGTAGCAATAAAACATCCCACAGGCGCGAAAATGTGTTTTCTGGAACTATGGCCTTAACGTCTCACCACACATAATACCCGTCCCATAGACTTACATGTATTATGACCCATACGCTCAGGCCTCCCAGCACTCCTAAAATGGGGAAATGTAAATAACCCTATATATCATTTTAACCATCCTGCTGTTCTCTTTCAAAATAAAAAATAAAAAAGGTATGTGAATCTGCTTGCTTTCCTGCTATTTTAGCCTAGAATAAGCTCTTGCCCCACTCTCCCCCGGGCGACCTAGAAAAAAATTGACCTCGTTTTTTAGAAGAGCCTTGTTACAGCCAGCGCAAGGACTTCCTGTTAGATCTATCTTTTATCATTTCGATGCTTTTGCTACAACAAAACATCACAGAATCGATTTAAATTGGTATCAAAATGATATTTCCGTGATAATCACCACAGGAGCTGCTGCAAAGAGCCACAATTTTTAAAAAGAGACTAACTTTCTTATTCTTAAACTTTATAATGATATGCGCGAATGAATTTGTGTGGTGAGACCTTAAGGGAAATAAACATGTTTATGTAATATTTTTTTTCAAGTGAGCTAGAAAATACATTCTATTCTGAAATCGAAAAAGAAAACCTTGTCCAATTCCGATGAGCAGAAGGCACACAAACGCAAAATGAAATTCCCCTGTTTATTACTAGATCCCGAGAAATGGCCCGTTTTTCGATATTACAACATAATTTTCCATTTTCATGAAGCATCTGTATGGGATTTTCTATTTTTTCAGAGATTCGTCTTGAAATTGGGCAATGAATGATTTTATTTCTTCAGAGTAGTGATGTACGGACATTATACACACAAACAAAAGAGGTATAAATACCAAAGGACAAGAAAATCAATGCGGGGAAGCGGAAGAACCAAGTTGAACTTACAACTGTTTCAGTGCTATATGGACGAATGCTTTGTATATGGGCCATAATTGAACATTATCGATTTAGTTTCGTTAAATTCGCTAGAAAACATGTCTATATTATATTTTTTTGCTGAATTGGCTGCCTGGTGATAATAAATGAGCAAAATTAATGGTCTAGTAGCAATAAAACATCCCACAGGCGCGAAAATGTGTTTTCTGGAACTATGGCCTTAACGTCTCACCACACATAATACCCGTCCCATAGACTTACATGTATTATGACCCATACGCTCAGGCCTCCCAGCACTCCTAAAATGGGGAAATGTAAATAACCCTATATATCATTTTAACCATCCTGCTGTTCTCTTTCAAAATAAAAAATAAAAAAGGTATGTGAATCTGCTTGCTTTCCTGCTATTTTAGCCTAGAATAAGCTCTTGCCCCACTCTCCCCCGGGCGACCTAGAAAAAAATTGACCTCGTTTTTTAGAAGAGCCTTGTTACAGCCAGCGCAAGGACTTCCTGTTAGATCTATCTTTTATCATTTCGATGCTTTTGCTACAACAAAACATCACAGAATCGATTTGAATTGGTATCAAAATGATATTTCCGTGATAATCACCACAGGAGCTGCTGCAAAGAGCCACAATTTTTAAAAAGAGACTAACTTTCTTATTCTTAAACTTTATAATGATATGCGCGAATGAATTTGTGTGGTGAGACCTTAAGGGAAATAAACATGTTTATGTAATATTTTTTTTCAAGTGAGCTAGAAAATACATTCTATTCTGAAATCGAAAAAGAAAACCTTGTCCAATTCCGATGAGCAGAAGGCACACAAACGCAAAATGAAATTCCCCTGTTTATTACTAGATCCCGAGAAATGGCCCGTTTTTCGATATTACAACATAATTTTCCATTTTCATGAAGCATCTGTATGGGATTTTCTATTTTTTCAGAGACTCGTCTTGAAATTGGGCAATGAATGATTTTATTTCTTCAGAGTAGTGATGTACGGACATTATACACACAAACAAAAGAGGTATAAATACCAAAGGACAAGAAAATCAATGCGGGGAAGCGGAAGAACCAAGTTGAACTTACAACTGTTTCAGTGCTATATGGACGAATGCTTTGTATATGGGCCATAATTGAACATTATCGATTTAGTTTCGTTAAATTCGCTAGAAAACATGTCTATATTATATTTTTTTGCTGAATTGGCTGCCTGGTGATAATAAATGAGCAAAATTAATGGTCTAGTAGCAATAAAACATCCCACAGGCGCGAAAATGTGTTTTCTGGAACTATGGCCTTAACGTCTCACCACACATAATACCCGTCCCATAGACTTACATGTATTATGACCCATACGCTCAGGCCTCCCAGCACTCCTAAAATGGGGAAATGTAAATAACCCTATATATCATTTTAACCATCCTGCTGTTCTCTTTCAAAATAAAAAATAAAAAAGGTATGTGAATCTGCTTGCTTTCCTGCTATTTTAGCCTAGAATAAGCTCTTGCCCCACTCTCCCCCGGGCGACCTAGAAAAAAATTGACCTCGTTTTTTAGAAGAGCCTTGTTACAGCCAGCGCAAGGACTTCCTGTTAGATCTATCTTTTATCATTTCGATGCTTTTGCTACAACAAAACATCACAGAATCGATTTAAATTGGTATCAAAATGATATTTCCGTGATAATCACCACAGGAGCTGCTGCAAAGAGCCACAATTTTTAAAAAGAGACTAACTTTCTTATTCTTAAACTTTATAATGATATGCGCGAATGAATTTGTGTGGTGAGACCTTAAGGGAAATAAACATGTTTATGTAATATTTTTTTTCAAGTGAGCTAGAAAATACATTCTATTCTGAAATCGAAAAAGAAAACCTTGTCCAATTCCGATGAGCAGAAGGCACACAAACGCAAAATGAAATTCCCCTGTTTATTACTAGATCCCGAGAAATGGCCCGTTTTTCGATATTACAACATAATTTTCCATTTTCATGAAGCATCTGTATGGGATTTTCTATTTTTTCAGAGACTCGTCTTGAAATTGGGCAATGAATGATTTTATTTCTTCAGAGTAGTGATGTACGGACATTATACACACAAACAAAAGAGGTATAAATACCAAAGGACAAGAAAATCAATGCGGGGAAGCGGAAGAACCAAGTTGAACTTACAACTGTTTCAGTGCTATATGGACGAATGCTTTGTATATGGGCCATAATTGAACATTATCGATTTAGTTTCGTTAAATTCGCTAGAAAACATGTCTATATTATATTTTTTTGCTGAATTGGCTGCCTGGTGATAATAAATGAGCAAAATTAATGGTCTAGTAGCAATAAAACATCCCACAGGCGCGAAAATGTGTTTTCTGGAACTATGGCCTTAACGTCTCACCACACATAATACCCGTCCCATAGACTTACATGTATTATGACCCATACGCTCAGGCCTCCCAGCACTCCTAAAATGGGGAAATGTAAATAACCCTATATATCATTTTAACCATCCTGCTGTTCTCTTTCAAAATAAAAAATAAAAAAGGTATGTGAATCTGCTTGCTTTCCTGCTATTTTAGCCTAGAATAAGCTCTTGCCCCACTCTCCCCCGGGCGACCTAGAAAAAAATTGACCTCGTTTTTTAGAAGAGCCTTGTTACAGCCAGCGCAAGGACTTCCTGTTAGATCTATCTTTTATCATTTCGATGCTTTTGCTACAACAAAACATCACAGAATCGATTTAAATTGGTATCAAAATGATATTTCCGTGATAATCACCACAGGAGCTGCTGCAAAGAGCCACAATTTTTAAAAAGAGACTAACTTTCTTATTCTTAAACTTTATAATGATATGCGCGAATGAATTTGTGTGGTGAGACCTTAAGGGAAATAAACATGTTTATGTAATATTTTTTTTCAAGTGAGCTAGAAAATACATTCTATTCTGAAATCGAAAAAGAAAACCTTGTCCAATTCCGATGAGCAGAAGGCACACAAACGCAAAATGAAATTCCCCTGTTTATTACTAGATCCCGAGAAATGGCCCGTTTTTCGATATTACAACATAATTTTTCATTTTCATGAAGCATCTGTATGGGATTTTCTATTTTTTCAGAGACTCGTCTTGAAATTGGGCAATGAATGATTTTATTTCTTCAGAGTAGTGATGTACGGACATTATACACACAAACAAAAGAGGTATAAATACCAAAGGACAAGAAAATCAATGCGGGGAAGCGGAAGAACCAAGTTGAACTTACAACTGTTTCAGTGCTATATGGACGAATGCTTTGTATATGGGCCATAATTGAACATTATCGATTTAGTTTCGTTAAATTCGCTAGAAAACATGTCTATATTATATTTTTTTGCTGAATTGGCTGCCTGGTGATAATAAATGAGCAAAATTAATGGTCTAGTAGCAATAAAACATCCCACAGGCGCGAAAATGTGTTTTCTGGAACTATGGCCTTAACGTCTCACCACACATAATACCCGTCCCATAGACTTACATGTATTATGACCCATACGCTCAGGCCTCCCAGCACTCCTAAAATGGGGAAATGTAAATAACCCTATATATCATTTTAACCATCCTGCTGTTCTCTTTCAAAATAAAAAATAAAAAAGGTATGTGAATCTGCTTGCTTTCCTGCTATTTTAGCCTAGAATAAGCTCTTGCCCCACTCTCCCCCGGGCGACCTAGAAAAAAATTGACCTCGTTTTTTAGAAGAGCCTTGTTACAGCCAGCGCAAGGACTTCCTGTTAGATCTATCTTTTATCATTTCGATGCTTTTGCTACAACAAAACATCACAGAATCGATTTAAATTGGTATCAAAATGATATTTCCGTGATAATCACCACAGGAGCTGCTGCAAAGAGCCACAATTTTTAAAAAGAGACTAACTTTCTTATTCTTAAACTTTATAATGATATGCGCGAATGAATTTGTGTGGTGAGACCTTAAGGGAAATAAACATGTTTATGTAATATTTTTTTTCAAGTGAGCTAGAAAATACATTCTATTCTGAAATCGAAAAAGAAAACCTTGTCCAATTCCGATGAGCAGAAGGCACACAAACGCAAAATGAAATTCCCCTGTTTATTACTAGATCCCGAGAAATGGCCCGTTTTTCGATATTACAACATAATTTTCCATTTTCATGAAGCATCTGTATGGGATTTTCTATTTTTTCAGAGACTCGTCTTGAAATTGGGCAATGAATGATTTTATTTCTTCAGAGTAGTGATGTACGGACATTATACACACAAACAAAAGAGGTATAAATACCAAAGGACAAGAAAATCAATGCGGGGAAGCGGAAGAACCAAGTTGAACTTACAACTGTTTCAGTGCTATATGGACGAATGCTTTGTATATGGGCCATAATTGAACATTATCGATTTAGTTTCGTTAAATTCGCTAGAAAACATGTCTATATTATATTTTTTTGCTGAATTGGCTGCCTGGTGATAATAAATGAGCAAAATTAATGGTCTAGTAGCAATAAAACATCCCACAGGCGCGAAAATGTGTTTTCTGGAACTATGGCCTTAACGTCTCACCACACATAATACCCGTCCCATAGACTTACATGTATTATGACCCATACGCTCAGGCCTCCCAGCACTCCTAAAATGGGGAAATGTAAATAACCCTATATATCATTTTAACCATCCTGCTGTTCTCTTTCAAAATAAAAAATAAAAAAGGTATGTGAATCTGCTTGCTTTCCTGCTATTTTAGCCTAGAATAAGCTCTTGCCCCACTCTCCCCCGGGCGACCTAGAAAAAAATTGACCTCGTTTTTTAGAAGAGCCTTGATACAGCCAGCGCAAGGACTTCCTGTTAGATCTATCTTTTATCATTTCGATGCTTTTGCTACAACAAAACATCACAGAATCGATTTAAATTGGTATCAAAATGATATTTCCGTGATAATCACCACAGGAGCTGCTGCAAAGAGCCACAATTTTTAAAAAGAGACTAACTTTCTTATTCTTAAACTTTATAATGATATGCGCGAATGAATTTGTGTGGTGAGACCTTAAGGGAAATAAACATGTTTATGTAATATTTTTTTTCAAGTGAGCTAGAAAATACATTCTATTCTGAAATCGAAAAAGAAAACCTTGTCCAATTCCGATGAGCAGAAGGCACACAAACGCAAAATGAAATTCCCCTGTTTATTACTAGATCCCGAGAAATGGCCCGTTTTTCGATATTACAACATAATTTTCCATTTTCATGAAGCATCTGTATGGGATTTTCTATTTTTTCAGAGACTCGTCTTGAAATTGGGCAATGAATGATTTTATTTCTTCAGAGTAGTGATGTACGGACATTATACACACAAACAAAAGAGGTATAAATACCAAAGGACAAGAAAATCAATGCGGGGAAGCGGAAGAACCAAGTTGAACTTACAACTGTTTCAGTGCTATATGGACGAATGCTTTGTATATGGGCCATAATTGAACATTATCGATTTAGTTTCGTTAAATTCGCTAGAAAACATGTCTATATTATATTTTTTTGCTGAATTGGCTGCCTGGTGATAATAAATGAGCAAAATTAATGGTCTAGTAGCAATAAAACATCCCACAGGCGCGAAAATGTGTTTTCTGGAACTATGGCCTTAACGTCTCACCACACATAATACCCGTCCCATAGACTTACATGTATTATGACCCATACGCTCAGGCCTCCCAGCACTCCTAAAATGGGGAAATGTAAATAACCCTATATATCATTTTAACCATCCTGCTGTTCTCTTTCAAAATAAAAAATAAAAAAGGTATGTGAATCTGCTTGCTTTCCTGCTATTTTAGCCTAGAATAAGCTCTTGCCCCACTCTCCCCCGGGCGACCTAGAAAAAAATTGACCTCGTTTTTTAGAAGAGCCTTGTTACAGCCAGCGCAAGGACTTCCTGTTAGATCTATCTTTTATCATTTCGATGCTTTTGCTACAACAAAACATCACAGAATCGATTTAAATTGGTATCAAAATGATATTTCCGTGATAATCACCACAGGAGCTGCTGCAAAGAGCCACAATTTTTAAAAAGAGACTAACTTTCTTATTCTTAAACTTTATAATGATATGCGCGAATGAATTTGTGTGGTGAGACCTTAAGGGAAATAAACATGTTTATGTAATATTTTTTTTCAAGTGAGCTAGAAAATACATTCTATTCTGAAATCGAAAAAGAAAACCTTGTCCAATTCCGATGAGCAGAAGGCACACAAACGCAAAATGAAATTCCCCTGTTTATTACTAGATCCCGAGAAATGGCCCGTTTTTCGATATTACAACATAATTTTCCATTTTCATGAAGCATCTGTATGGGATTTTCTATTTTTTCAGAGACTCGTCTTGAAATTGGGCAATGAATGATTTTATTTCTTCAGAGTAGTGATGTACGGACATTATACACACAAACAAAAGAGGTATAAATACCAAAGGACAAGAAAATCAATGCGGGGAAGCGGAAGAACCAAGTTGAACTTACAACTGTTTCAGTGCTATATGGACGAATGCTTTGTATATGGGCCATAATTGAACATTATCGATTTAGTTTCGTTAAATTCGCTAGAAAACATGTCTATATTATATTTTTTTGCTGAATTGGCTGCCTGGTGATAATAAATGAGCAAAATTAATGGTCTAGTAGCAATAAAACATCCCACAGGCGCGAAAATGTGTTTTCTGGAACTATGGCCTTAACGTCTCACCACACATAATACCCGTCCCATAGACTTACATGTATTATGACCCATACGCTCAGGCCTCCCAGCACTCCTAAAATGGGGAAATGTAAATAACCCTATATATCATTTTAACCATCCTGCTGTTCTCTTTCAAAATAAAAAATAAAAAAGGTATGTGAATCTGCTTGCTTTCCTGCTATTTTAGCCTAGAATAAGCTCTTGCCCCACTCTCCCCCGGGCGACCTAGAAAAAAATTGACCTCGTTTTTTAGAAGAGCCTTGTTACAGCCAGCGCAAGGACTTCCTGTTAGATCTATCTTTTATCATTTCGATGCTTTTGCTACAACAAAACATCACAGAATCGATTTAAATTGGTATCAAAATGATATTTCCGTGATAATCACCACAGGAGCTGCTGCAAAGAGCCACAATTTTTAAAAAGAGACTAACTTTCTTATTCTTAAACTTTATAATGATATGCGCGAATGAATTTGTGTGGTGAGACCTTAAGGGAAATAAACATGTTTATGTAATATTTTTTTTCAAGTGAGCTAGAAAATACATTCTATTCTGAAATCGAAAAAGAAAACCTTGTCCAATTCCGATGAGCAGAAGGCACACAAACGCAAAATGAAATTCCCCTGTTTATTACTAGATCCCGAGAAATGGCCCGTTTTTCGATATTACAACATAATTTTCCATTTTCATGAAGCATCTGTATGGGATTTTCTATTTTTTCAGAGACTCGTCTTGAAATTGGGCAATGAATGATTTTATTTCTTCAGAGTAGTGATGTACGGACATTATACACACAAACAAAAGAGGTATAAATACCAAAGGACAAGAAAATCAATGCGGGGAAGCGGAAGAACCAAGTTGAACTTACAACTGTTTCAGTGCTATATGGACGAATGCTTTGTATATGGGCCATAATTGAACATTATCGATTTAGTTTCGTTAAATTCGCTAGAAAACATGTCTATATTATATTTTTTTGCTGAATTGGCTGCCTGGTGATAATAAATGAGCAAAATTAATGGTCTAGTAGCAATAAAACATCCCACAGGCGCGAAAATGTGTTTTCTGGAACTATGGCCTTAACGTCTCACCACACATAATACCCGTCCCATAGACTTACATGTATTATGACCCATACGCTCAGGCCTCCCAGCACTCCTAAAATGGGGAAATGTAAATAACCCTATATATCATTTTAACCATCCTGCTGTTCTCTTTCAAAATAAAAAATAAAAAAGGTATGTGAATCTGCTTGCTTTCCTGCTATTTTAGCCTAGAATAAGCTCTTGCCCCACTCTCCCCCGGGCGACCTAGAAAAAAATTGACCTCGTTTTTTAGAAGAGCCTTGTTACAGCCAGCGCAAGGACTTCCTGTTAGATCTATCTTTTATCATTTCGATGCTTTTGCTACAACAAAACATCACAGAATCGATTTAAATTGGTATCAAAATGATATTTCCGTGATAATCACCACAGGAGCTGCTGCAAAGAGCCACAATTTTTAAAAAGAGACTAACTTTCTTATTCTTAAACTTTATAATGATATGCGCGAATGAATTTGTGTGGTGAGACCTTAAGGGAAATAAACATGTTTATGTAATATTTTTTTTCAAGTGAGCTAGAAAATACATTCTATTCTGAAATCGAAAAAGAAAACCTTGTCCAATTCCGATGAGCAGAAGGCACACAAACGCAAAATGAAATTCCCCTGTTTATTACTAGATCCCGAGAAATGGCCCGTTTTTCGATATTACAACATAATTTTCCATTTTCATGAAGCATCTGTATGGGATTTTCTATTTTTTCAGAGACTCGTCTTGAAATTGGGCAATGAATGATTTTATTTCTTCAGAGTAGTGATGTACGGACATTATACACACAAACAAAAGAGGTATAAATACCAAAGGACAAGAAAATCAATGCGGGGAAGCGGAAGAACCAAGTTGAACTTACAACTGTTTCAGTGCTATATGGACGAATGCTTTGTATATGGGCCATAATTGAACATTATCGATTTAGTTTCGTTAAATTCGCTAGAAAACATGTCTATATTATATTTTTTTGCTGAATTGGCTGCCTGGTGATAATAAATGAGCAAAATTAATGGTCTAGTAGCAATAAAACATCCCACAGGCGCGAAAATGTGTTTTCTGGAACTATGGCCTTAACGTCTCACCACACATAATACCCGTCCCATAGACTTACATGTATTATGACCCATACGCTCAGGCCTCCCAGCACTCCTAAAATGGGGAAATGTAAATAACCCTATATATCATTTTAACCATCCTGCTGTTCTCTTTCAAAATAAAAAATAAAAAAGGTATGTGAATCTGCTTGCTTTCCTGCTATTTTAGCCTAGAATAAGCTCTTGCCCCACTCTCCCCCGGGCGACCTAGAAAAAAATTGACCTCGTTTTTTAGAAGAGCCTTGTTACAGCCAGCGCAAGGACTTCCTGTTAGATCTATCTTTTATCATTTCGATGCTTTTGCTACAACAAAACATCACAGAATCGATTTAAATTGGTATCAAAATGATATTTCCGTGATAATCACCACAGGAGCTGCTGCAAAGAGCCACATTTTTTAAAAAGAGACTAACTTTCTTATTCTTAAACTTTATAATGATATGCGCGAATGAATTTGTGTGGTGAGACCTTAAGGGAAATAAACATGTTTATGTAATATTTTTTTTCAAGTGAGCTAGAAAATACATTCTATTCTGAAATCGAAAAAGAAAACCTTGTCCAATTCCGATGAGCAGAAGGCACACAAACGCAAAATGAAATTCCCCTGTTTATTACTAGATCCCGAGAAATGGCCCGTTTTTCGATATTACAACATAATTTTCCATTTTCATGAAGCATCTGTATGGGATTTTCTATTTTTTCAGAGACTCGTCTTGAAATTGGGCAATGAATGATTTTATTTCTTCAGAGTAGTGATGTACGGACATTATACACACAAACAAAAGAGGTATAAATACCAAAGGACAAGAAAATCAATGCGGGGAAGCGGAAGAACCAAGTTGAACTTACAACTGTTTCAGTGCTATATGGACGAATGCTTTGTATATGGGCCATAATTGAACATTATCGATTTAGTTTCGTTAAATTCGCTAGAAAACATGTCTATATTATATTTTTTTGCTGAATTGGCTGCCTGGTGATAATAAATGAGCAAAATTAATGGTCTAGTAGCAATAAAACATCCCACAGGCGCGAAAATGTGTTTTCTGGAACTATGGCCTTAACGTCTCACCACACATAATACCCGTCCCATAGACTTACATGTATTATGACCCATACGCTCAGGCCTCCCAGCACTCCTAAAATGGGGAAATGTAAATAACCCTATATATCATTTTAACCATCCTGCTGTTCTCTTTCAAAATAAAAAATAAAAAAGGTATGTGAATCTGCTTGCTTTCCTGCTATTTTAGCCTAGAATAAGCTCTTGCCCCACTCTCCCCCGGGCGACCTAGAAAAAAATTGACCTCGTTTTTTAGAAGAGCCTTGTTACAGCCAGCGCAAGGACTTCCTGTTAGATCTATCTTTTATCATTTCGATGCTTTTGCTACAACAAAACATCACAGAATCGATTTAAATTGGTATCAAAATGATATTTCCGTGATAATCACCACAGGAGCTGCTGCAAAGAGCCACATTTTTTAAAAAGAGACTAACTTTCTTATTCTTAAACTTTATAATGATATGCGCGAATGAATTTGTGTGGTGAGACCTTAAGGGAAATAAACATGTTTATGTAATATTTTTTTTCAAGTGAGCTAGAAAATACATTCTATTCTGAAATCGAAAAAGAAAACCTTGTCCAATTCCGATGAGCAGAAGGCACACAAACGCAAAATGAAATTCCCCTGTTTATTACTAGATCCCGAGAAATGGCCCGTTTTTCGATATTACAACATAATTTTCCATTTTCATGAAGCATCTGTATGGGATTTTCTATTTTTTCAGAGACTCGTCTTGAAATTGGGCAATGAATGATTTTATTTCTTCAGAGTAGTGATGTACGGACATTATACACACAAACAAAAGAGGTATAAATACCAAAGGACAAGAAAATCAATGCGGGGAAGCGGAAGAACCAAGTTGAACTTACAACTGTTTCAGTGCTATATGGACGAATGCTTTGTATATGGGCCATAATTGAACATTATCGATTTAGTTTCGTTAAATTCGCTAGAAAACATGTCTATATTATATTTTTTTGCTGAATTGGCTGCCTGGTGATAATAAATGAGCAAAATTAATGGTCTAGTAGCAATAAAACATCCCACAGGCGCGAAAATGTGTTTTCTGGAACTATGGCCTTAACGTCTCACCACACATAATACCCGTCCCATAGACTTACATGTATTATGACCCATACGCTCAGGCCTCCCAGCACTCCTAAAATGGGGAAATGTAAATAACCCTATATATCATTTTAACCATCCTGCTGTTCTCTTTCAAAATAAAAAATAAAAAAGGTATGTGAATCTGCTTGCTTTCCTGCTATTTTAGCCTAGAATAAGCTCTTGCCCCACTCTCCCCCGGGCGACCTAGAAAAAAATTGACCTCGTTTTTTAGAAGAGCCTTGTTACAGCCAGCGCAAGGACTTCCTGTTAGATCTATCTTTTATCATTTCGATGCTTTTGCTACAACAAAACATCACAGAATCGATTTAAATTGGTATCAAAATGATATTTCCGTGATAATCACCACAGGAGCTGCTGCAAAGAGCCACATTTTTTAAAAAGAGACTAACTTTCTTATTCTTAAACTTTATAATGATATGCGCGAATGAATTTGTGTGGTGAGACCTTAAGGGAAATAAACATGTTTATGTAATATTTTTTTTCAAGTGAGCTAGAAAATACATTCTATTCTGAAATCGAAAAAGAAAACCTTGTCCAATTCCGATGAGCAGAAGGCACACAAACGCAAAATGAAATTCCCCTGTTTATTACTAGATCCCGAGAAATGGCCCGTTTTTCGATATTACAACATAATTTTCCATTTTCATGAAGCATCTGTATGGGATTTTCTATTTTTTCAGAGACTCGTCTTGAAATTGGGCAATGAATGATTTTATTTCTTCAGAGTAGTGATGTACGGACATTATACACACAAACAAAAGAGGTATAAATACCAAAGGACAAGAAAATCAATGCGGGGAAGCGGAAGAACCAAGTTGAACTTACAACTGTTTCAGTGCTATATGGACGAATGCTTTGTATATGGGCCATAATTGAACATTATCGATTTAGTTTCGTTAAATTCGCTAGAAAACATGTCTATATTATATTTTTTTGCTGAATTGGCTGCCTGGTGATAATAAATGAGCAAAATTAATGGTCTAGTAGCAATAAAACATCCCACAGGCGCGAAAATGTGTTTTCTGGAACTATGGCCTTAACGTCTCACCACACATAATACCCGTCCCATAGACTTACATGTATTATGACCCATACGCTCAGGCCTCCCAGCACTCCTAAAATGGGGAAATGTAAATAACCCTATATATCATTTTAACCATCCTGCTGTTCTCTTTCAAAATAAAAAATAAAAAAGGTATGTGAATCTGCTTGCTTTCCTGCTATTTTAGCCTAGAATAAGCTCTTGCCCCACTCTCCCCCGGGCGACCTAGAAAAAAATTGACCTCGTTTTTTAGAAGAGCCTTGTTACAGCCAGCGCAAGGACTTCCTGTTAGATCTATCTTTTATCATTTCGATGCTTTTGCTACAACAAAACATCACAGAATCGATTTAAATTGGTATCAAAATGATATTTCCGTGATAATCACCACAGGAGCTGCTGCAAAGAGCCACAATTTTTAAAAAGAGACTAACTTTCTTATTCTTAAACTTTATAATGATATGCGCGAATGAATTTGTGTGGTGAGACCTTAAGGGAAATAAACATGTTTATGTAATATTTTTTTTCAAGTGAGCTAGAAAATACATTCTATTCTGAAATCGAAAAAGAAAACCTTGTCCAATTCCGATGAGCAGAAGGCACACAAACGCAAAATGAAATTCCCCTGTTTATTACTAGATCCCGAGAAATGGCCCGTTTTTCGATATTACAACATAATTTTCCATTTTCATGAAGCATCTGTATGGGATTTTCTATTTTTTCAGAGACTCGTCTTGAAATTGGGCAATGAATGATTTTATTTCTTCAGAGTAGTGATGTACGGACATTATACACACAAACAAAAGAGGTATAAATACCAAAGGACAAGAAAATCAATGCGGGGAAGCGGAAGAACCAAGTTGAACTTACAACTGTTTCAGTGCTATATGGACGAATGCTTTGTATATGGGCCATAATTGAACATTATCGATTTAGTTTCGTTAAATTCGCTAGAAAACATGTCTATATTATATTTTTTTGCTGAATTGGCTGCCTGGTGATAATAAATGAGCAAAATTAATGGTCTAGTAGCAATAAAACATCCCACAGGCGCGAAAATGTGTTTTCTGGAACTATGGCCTTAACGTCTCACCACACATAATACCCGTCCCATAGACTTACATGTATTATGACCCATACGCTCAGGCCTCCCAGCACTCCTAAAATGGGGAAATGTAAATAACCCTATATATCATTTTAACCATCCTGCTGTTCTCTTTCAAAATAAAAAATAAAAAAGGTATGTGAATCTGCTTGCTTTCCTGCTATTTTAGCCTAGAATAAGCTCTTGCCCCACTCTCCCCCGGGCGACCTAGAAAAAAATTGACCTCGTTTTTTAGAAGAGCCTTGTTACAGCCAGCGCAAGGACTTCCTGTTAGATCTATCTTTTATCATTTCGATGCTTTTGCTACAACAAAACATCACAGAATCGATTTAAATTGGTATCAAAATGATATTTCCGTGATAATCACCACAGGAGCTGCTGCAAAGAGCCACAATTTTTAAAAAGAGACTAACTTTCTTATTCTTAAACTTTATAATGATATGCGCGAATGAATTTGTGTGGTGAGACCTTAAGGGAAATAAACATGTTTATGTAATATTTTTTTTCAAGTGAGCTAGAAATACATTCTATTCTGAAATCGAAAAAGAAAACCTTGTCCAATTCCGATGAGCAGAAGGCACACAAACGCAAAATGAAATTCCCCTGTTTATTACTAGATCCCGAGAAATGGCCCGTTTTTCGATATTACAACATAATTTTCCATTTTCATGAAGCATCTGTATGGATTTTCTATTTTTTCAGAGACTCGTCTTGAAATTGGGCAATGAATGATTTTATTTCTTCAGAGTAGTGATGTACGGACATTATACACACAAACAAAAGAGGTATAAATACCAAAGGACAAGAAAAATCAATGCGGGGAAG